>SKCR01044115.1:0-258381 GCA_019454045.1 Zanthoxylum bungeanum
TCTTATCGAGATTTCGATGGCATATACAAACTCCAAACGATCCCACAAATGCGCTGGAATTGAAAAAATTTTGATCGAAGCTACTATTCATTCATGGGTTACTATTCACCAAAGCTTCCTTCCTCGTTTCGCATGCAACTGTGCATAGAACAGAAAATCTGTCACCGCCAACCTGTAGTACTCTTCAAGAGCTTCGATTTAAAATATGGCTTTGTCCGTGAAATGAAGCGATGAGCCGGGATCGGGAAACCAATTATCACGCATATTTCTCATCTTTTTTGTCATTGCTTACGAACTACGGGATTCCGCTCGCCACCATAAGGCGGAGGGGTAGCCGGCAAACCCCTATGGCTAGTCGTGTAGGCTAGCGGTGGCCGGCAGGGTTGCTGTGACCAGTAGTTCTCACACGCATTTTTGGGAGACGGGGGGTCATGTAGGATCTTTTGATATGTTTTGTAATTTTCACAATTAGAAGAAACTATAGGATATTTATAGAGATGTTTCTGGAATTTACGTTTAGACCCCCCTCGAAATTACAATCAGGCTCCTACCATGGGGTTTTCATAGAAATTCATATTTTGGAAGCCTTTCTGATGTAAATATCAAAACGTATTCAACACAAAAGTTGTTCGACTCGGAAAAATGAATCCAGTGGTTTAAGAATCAGCTCAATCGAAGTTAGTTTACTATTTTTATCTCCAAAACAAGAAACTTTTACGCGTATAATGATATAAACAGAAATCGAGTAACCGATCTCTGAAACCACGCGTTTTCCAACATGACGAAGCTTCACTTTAAAACGTTCCAACTTATTTTCCAATACATAATATTTTATTTTCATATAATATGTCGTTCCAAATTCTTAACTTTAATTCAGAAACCTTTCAACACTATTCCAAAAAACTAGGGATATTACACCAATCAAATGGATAGAGAGACCCGATGGCACATAGATGAGAGAAAAGTTGAAGAATAATCCAACCACATGTGTGATAAAGTGTCCTCCCTAAGGGGAAATTCTGAGGTGAGGTAAATCATGATGATACCCGACCTGACCATATTTAAGATAGTTTTTTCGATTGCTCCGAGAGTTTGTTAAGCCGGACATGATGAAGCATCATCATTGTGGGCGTGATTTGACAACTTGGAAGACTAGATTTGAGAGAGTACAATTTGTCTCGGTTACCCAACCCAACGAACGAAGATATAATGATGACCGACCAGTTTAGGAGCAGCATGGCGTATGCCCTACTTGGAAAGAGGTGCATCTGGAAGACTAATGATGAAAGAGATAAAGCAACAGTTCATATTGATCGTAGGCCTTGCCAGCTGCCATAAGTCATACAGTAACAGAGCAGCAGTTGCCATATGCCGGTTAAATAACCACCATATGCCGCCAGAAGCCGATGTAGTTGTAGAGAAACAAGCTAATTTGATAGGCTGAGAAGGTGGTGGAAGCAATGACTAAGGGTTGTAATGATGATTGAGTGATGCATGATGATGTCATGGTTGGTTGGATTAATGGATTTAGGGACGTATATAAAGGGATAAATTTCACATTAGAAAGGGTTAGCAATCATTACATTTCACAACACTTGTAATTTGTTAGCAAACTCTAGTGATAGAGAGAGAAAATGAGTTGTGAACCTGACTACATTATATACCCCAAAGATTATTTATTGTAAAATATGATTTATTTGTTAGATGCTCGGGTCGGTATTTACCCCGAACCTAATAAAAATATTCCCATTTTCTCCCTTAAATCCATATCTCTGTGGTTGTTTGACTTTCGCTAAGTTTATGTGGTTTTCACTAACCAAAGCTTTCCCAAAAGATAGCTTCCAACTTTGACAAGTGGAGAATGTGTGTGGATTTATGCGACCTGAATAAAACTTGCCCGAAAGATAGCTTCCCACTTCCCAAAATTGGTCAGATAGTGCATTCAACGACCTGTCATGGGCTCCTCAGTTTCATTGATGTATTCTCAGGTTTCAATGAGATATAATGTTCCCCGAGGACGATAAGAAGTCAACCTTACTATTGATCAGGGCTCTACTACTACAAAGTGATGCCATTTGGATTGAAGAATACAAGGGTAATATATTAGAGGCTGGTAAATCGGTCATTAATCCCCTCATCGACAAAACAATGTAAGTTTATGTAGATGACATGATCACAATATCAGTGCTGCCTAAAGACCATCTGAAGGACCACAAGGAAACCTTTGAGCTCTTGAGGAAGCATGAGATGAAACTGAACCCATAGAAATGTGCATTTGGTGTCTCAACAAGAAATTTCCTAGGGTATATGGTCAGTACAAGGGGAATTGAAGCTAATCAGCAGAAGATCAAGGCGGTAATAGACCTGAAAACCCTGAGGATAGTGAATGAAATTTAGAGCTTGGTGGGTCCGATCGTGACACTTAGTCAGTTCATTTTCAATGCTATTAATTAGTGTAATATCTTCTTTCAACTCATAAAAATCCCAATAAGGAGGTAGAGTCGAAAAATATGTGCGAGGATGCATTCCAACAGCTCAAGGAATACCTTACCCAACCTCCACTTCTGGCTAAGCCAATCCTGGCTGAGCTTTTTTACTATACTTGGCAGTTTCACTGCATGCTGTTAGCTCGATATTAGTACAGCAAATAGATAAAGTCCAAAAGCTCATCTATTATTCTAGTAAGGCATTGTTAGATGTGGAAACTAGATACCCACCCCATGAGGTAATGGCCTTGTCACTAGTTATGGCAGCTAGAAAATGACGTCATTACTTCAAAACACACCCAACGGGGTATACACTGATCACCCCCTTAGACAAATTTTGCACATACCATAAACCTTTGTGAAATAGTCGGTAGAGGTTAGTGAATGTGATATTTGTTTTCTTCCACAAGTGTCCATCAAGGGGAAAGCTCTAGCCAATTTTGTTTCAAAATTCGCAAGACCACAAGGGTTGGTGGTCAATGAAGAAGAAGAGAAATAGGAGTTATATGTGGACTGGTCGTTAGTTTACAAGGATGTAGGGCTAGTATTATTCTCAGCGATGGGCGCGGTGAGGAACTGAGCTAAGCACTAAATTTCACATTCGAGGCCTCCAATAATGAGGTCAAGTATGAGACAATCTTGACCAGGCTGAGGTTCTGTGATGTTGTAGGGGTTAGAGATGTTATATTGAATAGTGACTTTCAGCTAGCTATCCAACAATTAAATGATGGATTTTAGGATATGAGATAGCCTACCTCATGAAGGTGAAGAAACTGCTCGAAGAGATAGGGAATGTAACTTTCAAACAAATTGGTCGAGAATGTAATTAACAGATAGATTCATTAGCACGATTGGTGTCTTCAATTAAGTCCATGATATCATTGGATATTCCTATGGAAATCCTTGGGTCAAAGAGCGTGGGTGGTGGAGATGTGATGAAGGTAAAAGCAGAAGCCAAGTCGTCCTAGATGGATCCGATCAAGAAATTCCTAGAATCTGAAGAGCTACCCAAGGAAAATAAGGAGGTGAATGTTGGACAATTATGACCCATAACATCACTATTTGTAAAAGACATGATGTTTTTGTACAAATTAATTATGTGACAAAGGAAATTGCTCTTTTATCATTTTATAATTGGATTACTTGGATATATAAATGATAAAAGTCCATATGATTAGTAACGGATTAATAAGATATGAGATAGTATTAATCCATGAAAGATTTAATCATTAAATATCCATATTCATAGTATTATCAAGACTGAACATCGATAATGCGGGCTAGTATTACACTTGTGCGCGTTATGGAAGCTTAACGGCATAGTTCTCATATATTTAAGTATTTGATACTTATGAAACTGTGATAGGAGGTTCTGTTAGCCATTGGACCAGAAACAGCTTTGCTCTAGATAGACCCCTTGAAATATCATTGGTAGTATGACTATGTGTCTATGGGAATCCGAATCAGGGTAGGTGTATGTGGTCTTAACCTGAGACTAGCCTCGCTAATACTTGCGACAATCAGTATACTTTGGTTTTGGTCGTCCGGAGCTTTAACAGGTTCTGTGTACGCCTCTTCTGGGTATACTGAGAATCGTAGTATATTGGGTGTGATGTCAAAATGGAAGTATCACTTCAATCATGTGGAGACGATGATCACGCAGGGATACAGAACTAGTACTCTTAAATGCTGCAGCTATCGGGATAGTATGACTAGGTCATGATTATCCGATTATAGAGACTAGTTCCTAGTGATCCGATATATGCTTCGTACGGGGCAGACACAATTCCAACCCTAGGCCTAACATTTGACATCAGATACTGGATCATATTACGCAATATATTGTATACTACGCCTGATACAGATTATTTATTCCTCGTTGAATATTTTTGTAGAATTGGGAAGGCACGGTGTTTTGCTAGAAGCCAACCATGTCTTGTAAATCGGTGAGAACGTGGTACCGGGTACGCACGTGTTCGGATAGTCCGATGACTATATTTACTGCCAATATATCCAGGGATCTCTTGGGTCGCTTCCCAAAGATTCACCGATGACATTTGACTCGAACAGAATTAATCTGGAATTAATTATGAGAGAGAAAATTAATATGGGATTAATTACGGCAAGAATTAATCTGGGATTAAGGCAAGAATTAATCTGGGACTAATTCGTGAAAAAGAGAGAACGCGATTAATTTGGAATTAATCGGTAAAATAAATTTAATAGTTAAATTGGATTCTACTATTTAATTTATTTAATTGGGCTAAAATAATATATCGGATATATTAATTTAAATTGGATTTCAATACGGAATTAAAATTGGATTTTAATTCAAGGGAACAAATTAATTTGGAATTAATTCGTAAGCGACTTACGTAATAATTTTGCTAGGCATTATTGTTTAATTAAATTGGATTTAATTACGTCGCGACGGAAAATTTATTTAATCGGATTAAACGAACCTGATGTTAGGGATATGCCCTATACCCAACTTGTGGATGGGCTATATGTACATGTATTTGTAATATTTTCATTAATTAATAAAATGACAATCCTTATTATACGTGTCTTACATAACTTATATGAATCATCAACACTGTAATTAAGCCCTTGGAGTAATAAGACGATGGCTTCCACGCCTTATGAGAATCATTACTCTTAAATGCTCATAGTCATAGTTTTGTGAATAATCTGGGCGTTCACAAAGCGGAGAGACTAGCATGATGATATCATCCGCCTTTAAGTGGGGTAGCCGATCTCATAGGCTACTAGCGGAGATCCGTCAGCTTGGTGTATCATATGGATGCATGAGTTGCTCGTGTCCATCGAACTGACCACCGAAAGTTTTCATATGGAGTGTTTATCCCATGTGTCTGTGAGAACTTTCATGTATCGATTATATGACTAGTCCTTAGACTTGAGGTATTTACAATCTTATGTGTGGATCAAATAACTTTGACATTCTCCTTCCCCGGTTCAAAAGATCCGGTCATAAGTGAATGATTCGGTCATTTGTTGAAACATATAAAGTTTGTAAAGATAAAACAGTGAATCACCACTCTCTTGGATAATATTTTCTTATAAGAGTAGTATTCCAGTTCGCGGGTTGATATGTGTGATCAATGCTTGACACTGTGGCCACAACGGAAGAATCATGTGAGATTCTTGGGTTAGCATGATTCATGACACTATCAACATCATACATTTGACCATATGGGTAGACACTTTCTGTACCCTAGGTAAATAGGTGGGGATACAGTGAGGCGATGGACCGTATCATATGTAAATCGCATACAGAATGAGTATATATACCCTTCCTTTTCATTTGGGGCCCTTAGATGTCAACCTTGTTCATTGAAATTGAACGACCATCTGATTGGAGGATAATTTATGTTCGATTAAATTATCACGATTCATTTCATGTCCAACTTGAGGGGAACCCAAAAGGCACACACAACAAAGTCGAAATCAATGGTTAACAGTGCACAGTACAAATATAACAACATATATGATTGCTGTAGGAATTGTTCATAAATGGTTCAATGTGTTTAATTATTGAAAAGATCATTTATGAGGTTCCATAGTGGCTTAGGGATTGGTGAATGAAGATGGGGGCACTTTGGGAATTGGAATAAAAAAATTACTATTCATGTGTATAGTAAAAAAAATTTGTTATTTGTTTTGAATTTCAATTCGGCCCAAACTCTTATTAGGGTTTTATAATCTCATTAAACCACTAAATTATAATCCAATGGCTAAGATTAAATTAGCTTTTATCCCATATCGGATTCTTAATTAATTTTGTTGTCTTTGGAGCACTATATAAACCCAAAGAATTCTTCACAAATTTTTACACCAAAACCTTTTATATCTTGGGTTTATATAAGGGAGCAACTCTAAAGTTTAAGAGTAAGCCACTGATTTTGAGGATCCTTAAGTCTAATTGACTAGAGGAACCTCGAGTTAGAAGTTTTGAGGTATTTGCCTAGGCTAGCACCAAGGGCAAAATATCCATGCACTCAAGGCGTAGTCTACCGTTGAGTTTTGGCTTTGGTGTGTGCATCTTTGGAGGCCACACACTTGGGTGGCTCTTTGGAACATGGAAGAGCTTGCTGAGTTTGAGAAAAACTTGTAGATTGGAGGGAGGACTGAAGGAGTCTTCGGTTCAAGTAAGTCTTTTTCTTTCTTTATTTTATTTAGAGTTCTTATGATAGTTAGCATGTTTAGGCTTATGTTCTTTGCATATTTCATGAGTTTTATGCTTAGAATATATAGTAACATGTCTAGGATTGTAGAATAATCAAAACAAATGGGTCTTGAGCAAAGGAAAAGCGGCATAATAATTTTGATTTTCCGCTACGCACTCGCGACCGCTTCCCAATAGTGGTATCAACGCGCCATTTTTGTTTTGATTAGTTCTCTCTCATTTGAACTCGAAATTGGGTGTTTAAAATCTCGTTGGAAATCGAACACCCTGAACTTAATTTTAGGCACATGTTTTGCATGATTGGTTAAGAGTTGAATTGTGAAATTGCATTTAAAGTTCACGCGTCTGCAGAAAAATGTGAATAGTAAATTTATTTGAATAAAATAAAATGCAATATCATAATTAAATATTAATCAAATTTATTTAATGCCTAAAATAATTCCAACATATTAAAACTCATATGCTTGATGATTCTATATATGATTAGAATTGGCATGATTATTTTAGGGTGCAAGCATCTAGAGACTTTCTAAGAAATAGAGAGTGTATTGCTTATCTCTTAGCTAAGTAATTATTTCGTGATGAACTTAGAGATTTATTACCTTTATGGATAATAAATATAAATCACTTGTTTATAATAAAAGACATTATAAGAGATACAAGTGGGTTGGGACCAAGGGGTTAATAAAACTTTCCAAACTAAAGTTAATTTAACCAAAGGTATTACTAGAGTTAGATAATGATTTGGTGTCTTCCTTCACTCACTACCTTTTTATAGCCAAAAGGAAAAGCTGTGAAGACATCTAGATAATCATTTACTCAAAGCTTACCTTAAATCATATTTAAAGTGTTGGACTAATTTGGAGGATCTATTATTTATTCCTGTCACCAAGGCAATAAGTGTTAGTGTCCTAGACATGCCACGAGATCTCTAAGCTTGATTCGTGTGTGAACAAAATCAAAAATAAGTTGCGGATGACTTACATTGATCGGCTTGAGTTCAAAACTTTCATGGATGTTGAAGCTTCCAAGCTCATGGGTGAGTATCCTTATCACCTTCATTAGACTGCCTCATGTGCTAGCAAGAACAAAAGTGGCAGATTTTGCTCTCCAAGAGAAGCAACAAATCGGCCTGGAGAGAGGTAGCAATCGGCCAAAGAGATCAGAGGCCAATCGGCCTGTCTTCAAAAGAATAAGCCAATCCGGCCAACAGAGATCAAATTACCTTTTCTTTCATTTAGCCATTTTGAATTCATTCAGAAGCTAAATTGCTTCTATTAGGCCAAAATGCCTTTTCTTTCTAAAAGAAGAGCATTTAATGCTTTTGGCCAAATTGAATTCTTCAGATGCCATTACGGTCCATTAAAACAACAAAGGCAATTTTGCCTTTTTATTTTAGTGGCCATTCGGCCAAGATGCAATATATGGCCCTTCGGCCAAAGCAAGGCCAATCGGCCAAGGTGTCAGGAGAGAGAGAGCATATTTGTTTTCTAAAAACAACCACTATACATTTTGACTTCCAAAGCCCTTTTATTTAAGTTAGTGGTTGTGTGCATTTAAGTCATCCAATTACCATCCCAACCACTTCCATCACAAAATGACTAGTTGATGTAAGTTGGTGGGTCATACACTTAAATTCAAAATTCAAGTTGGGTGAGACTACAAACTTCAGGCTTGGGTTCGTTTATTCCGAATAAACGAATTTTCCGTCGCGACGTAATTAAATCCAATTTAATTAAATAATAATGCCTAGCAAAATTATTACGAAAGTAACTTACAAATTAATTATAAATTAATTTGTTCGTACGAATTAAAATCCAATTGTAATTCTGCATTGAAATCTAATTTCAATTAATGTATCTAATATATTATATTAGCCCAATTAAATAAATTAAATAGTAAATCTAATTTAAATATTTAATTTATTTTACCGATTAATTCCAAATTAATCGCGTTCTCTTCTCTCGACGAATTTAATCCCAGATAAATTCTCGACGCAATTAATCCCATATTAATTCTTTCTCTAATAATTAATCCCAGATTATTTCTTGCCGTAATTAATCCCAGATTAATTTTCTCTCTCTTAATTAATCCCAAATTAATTTTGTTCGAGTCAAACATCATCGGTGAATCTTTGGGATGCGACCCAAGAGATCCTTGTATATGTTGGCAGTCAATTCGGTTATCGGACTATCCGAATACGTGCGTACCCGGTACCACGTTCTTACCGATTTACAAGACATGGTTGGTTTCTAGCAAAACATTGTGCCTACCCAATCCTCCAAAAATATTCTTCTACGGAATACAAGATCTTTGTCAGGCATAGTATACGTAGTATTGTGCATTACGATCCAGTATCAGATGTCATATCCTAGGCCTGGGGTTGGAGTTGTGTCTGCCCCGTACGAAAGTCATGACATAGTCATATTTCCCCGATGGCTATAGCACTTAGAGTACCAGTTATGTATCCATGTGTGATCATCATCTCCATATGACTGAAGTGATACTTCCTTTTTGACATCACACCCAATACACTACGATTCTCTGTATACCCAGAAGAGGCATACACATAACCTGTTAAAGCCCCGGACGACCAAAACCAAAGTATATTGATTGTCGCAAGTATTAGCGATGCAAGTCTCAGGTTAAGACCAAATACATCTACCCTGATTCGGATTCCCATAGACACATAGTCATACTACCAATGAGATTCCGAGGGGTCTATCCAGAGCGAAGCTGTTTCCGTACCATCGGTAAAGAGAACCTCCTATTACACTTGCATGAGTATCAAATACCCAAATATATGAGAACTATGTCGTTACGCTTCCATGACACACACAAGTGTAATACTAGCCTATTCCACATTATCGATGTCCAGTCTCGACAATACTACGACTAGGGATGTTTAATGATTAAACCTTTGTGGATTAATATTATCTCATATCTTATTAATCCGGATCTAATCATAAGGACTTTTATCATTTATATATCCGAGTAATCCAATTACAAATGATAAAAGAGCAATTTCCTTTGTCACATAGTTAATTTATACAACAACACAATGTTCTGTACAAATAGCGATACTATGGGTTATAATTATCCAACAATCTCCCACTTGGCCTACAGCCAATCACTCAAGTGTCTAACACTTGAACTATGTACGGGTTACTCAAACTTCTGCTGAGAAATAGCTTTCGTCAGCGGATTTGCAAGGTTATCATCTGATGCGATTTATTCGATCATCACATCGCCATGATGTATGATTGAACGAATCAGATGAATTAGTCAAAGTACATAATTGGAACATTGATGAGACCGTGATTCTTTAGCCTGTGCTGTAGCCAGCCCAGCTGCTAACAGAACTACTCCTAATCCAATTAGGAATTTTATAGATCCATATTGCTTCTTTTGCTACCTCAGCTACATCAATGTTCCGCTTTTGTTATTTATTCGGCAATAATATCTTGCTTGGAAGATTTCGAGCTCACTGTTTCGTTATTCAAACTATATATGTACCCATATTACGACTTACAGTCATTTTTATCGGTTTGGAAACTTGCAGTGGTGAACCCAGTCACCTCAAGTTATCCTTTCCCCATATACTCAGAAAGCATCCTTGGTTCATCCAAGATACTCAAGGATTTTCTTAACATCAACCCAGTGACCATCACCTGGATTGGCCTGATTGTGACTCCATATGCTCAAAGCATATGAGACATCAGGTCACGTACATAACAAAACGTATGAACACTGAGAGAGTGTCAGCAGCTTTCTAGATCTATCCCAATAGATCTTTATTCCTAGAATAAATCTTGCTTCTCCCAGATTTTCATGGAGAAATTTTCATGAAAGCCAAGCTTTCACCGATTATATTATGGGAATGTTATTGATAAGAAGCAATACATTATGAACTTATAGGACATTCATTGTCAGTGCGCTCCTACTAACCTTCTTATATACACAAGAATCATCTTTGTTTTGAATGAAATCATATACCATTATGATTTCATCAAAATGTTGGTTCCAAGAACGCTATGCTTGCTTCAATCTATAAATGGATCGATTTAACTTACAAACCTTGTTTGTATGTTTTGACACGACAAAACCGTCAGAATGTTGCATACAAACATCCTCTAAAAGGTTTCCGTTAAGGAAAGCGGTTTTGGCATTCAGATGTCATATTTCATAAATGAAACATGCAGCTTTAGCAAGCATTATCCGAATGGATTTAATCATGGCAACGGGTGAAAAACGTTTCATCGTAGTCGACACTATATCGTTGACGGTACCCTTTCCGTACAAGCCTAGCTTTATACGTTTGTATGTTTCCATCCATGTTTGTCTTCCTTGAAGACTTATTTATTACCAATAGGTACAATGCCTTTTGGTACATCAACTAGTATCCAAACTTGGTGGGTATACATGGAATCCATTTCGGACTTCATGGCACTTTGCCATAAAGGAGTCGATACCTTGTATCACTTCCTCATACGTAGTCGGTTCTTGTGTATTAGAAAATTGTGGTATAGTTTCATCCATGATGAACTGTCTGTTTTCCATAAAGGAGTCGGTGTTAGGAATAGTATTACTCTGATTTTCATCGAGTTTTACTTTCTTCCCACTTACCACTGTATATAGGAATTCCTCTTAGGAAAACCGCATGGAGAGCAACAATTACATTGTTCTCTTGTGAGTTGTATAAGTACTATACTTTGGTTTCCCTAGGACAACCTACAAATAGGCACTTTTTCGATTTTGGTTCTAGTTTGGTATCATCCAAACGTATGCCCAGCATTTCCAAATCTTTAGGAATGAGAAACCCGGTTTCTTTCCTGTTCATATCTAATATGAAGTCTGTCTAACAGATTTTAACGGAACCTTATTCAAAATAAGTATTTCACTATTTAATGCGTATCCCTAGAAGGAAATTGGTAGCTCAGACTGACTCATCTGTTTAAGTATTGTCCATCATGGTGTGACCGCAATGTTCTAATAATTTTACCGGTCTGTTTTCTTACTTCGTGTCGAAACTCTTTGAATTTATCAAACGTTTCTGACTTGTGTTTCATAAGATACACATAACCGTAACGCGATGCCACATCCGTAAAGGTTACGAAGTATTCATATCCACCTCTAGCCTAGCTAGATATAGGCCCACTTACGTCACTATGAACGTGGGCAAACAGATCGGTGGCACTTGCACTTTTACCAAGTAAAAGGTGTTTTAGGCACTTTGCCTAATGAACTAGATTCGTAGACATCATTTGAATTAGAATCAAATCCGTCCAAGTGTCCACTCTTCGAAAGTGTCGATATACGAATCTTGTTAATGTGTCCCAAACAACAATGCCACAAATAAGTCTCATTAAAATTATTCAATTTGAGCTATTTGTTTGTCATGTTATATGTTTGAGATTCATTTATATTCAAAATATAAAAACCATTATTTACATCTAATGTAGATATCTCAATATCATCTTTATAAACAAAAACACTCGGTGTTAGGAATATAAAGGTATACCTGCAACGGGTTAAATTAGATACAGAGATAATGTTCCTAGTCAAACTAGATACATTATAACAGTCTCATAATTTAAGTACATGCCCCAAGGGCAGTTCCAAAACTTAGGTTCCTACGGCCAAAACAGTGACTTTCGTCATGTTTCCGATTCGCAGGTCGATCTCATCTGAAGCCAGTTTCCTGCTTATCAGTAGATCCCACACATCAATACATATATTCATGTACCACATCTAGTATCAAAAATCAAATTTTAAAACCAGTAGTGAACATGTTATAACAAACATTCTTGAAGCCGAAACCTTTTCCCGCCTTCAATTCATTCATGTCTGTCTTGTCCATACGGCAGTCACACTTCTAGTGACCCCGTTTGCCACAATTTAGGCAGACAACCTGGGATATGTCATTTTAAGAAGCTCTGGCTGTGCATAACAGATTGAGCACTAAAGTTATCATCACAATGAGTCTTCATAAGCTCATGCTCTAATATTCTCTCAACTTCGAGCTCATGCTTGAGAGGTTTCTCTATAAAATAGAATAACTTCTCAGCTCACAGGATTATCCTGAAGTTCTATTCCCAATCTGAAAATTAAAGCCGTTAAAGACATTTTCCCTAGGATTATGTCCTTTGACGCTAATCTTTTAGTCATCTTGATTGTTATAGTCCAACTATCCAATCAACGATTTCGGGTATAATTAAATATAATGATTACTATAGTCTAACTATATAATCAACTATAATTGATTGGTTACATTCAAATGTATTGATTACTATAATCTAATTATATAACCAACTACAAATGAAGTAGTTTTAATACAGTCTAACTGTTAAAATAAAACAACAATTGAATATTAGTCCAACTAATATATTTAAAATTAATGACGAAAAATAAAAATGAGCGCGTATTGGCAAGTATTTAAACGAAATTACAAATTTAATACTTGCCTCCCACTATTTTTCGGCGAACCTCTATCCCTCTGTGGAGTACTTGGGAAACCTAGTTTCCTAGTGGGCTAGGATCCCGTAAAAAACCACAACCTAGACTTTGGCCAACAAGTTGTATGAAACTTAACTAGGTAGATCTCTAAGATCAATTGGATCCCATCCAATTCCTAGATCCAATAGGTGGACTTCCAAGTCCGAAACATATATCCAATATATGCAAATATATCCAATATATTCCCTAACCTTTTTCCTTTGAATCAACTAAGCCTTGGCTTTGGCACAACAAGCTTAATAAAACCAGATAAGCGTGACCCATTGACAGTGGGAAAGCTTCGTAATCGAGGCCGATGAACAAGAAATGACATTGACTTTGGCCAACAAATCACAACTTGCCCAAGGCGTACGATATGGAACAAAGCCTTCATGATTCAAACACATCCGCGATGGACAAAGGTCTTGACTTTGGCCAACAAACCAGTGCCAATCTTGGATCTTGAGAGAGAATCACTCAATGGAAGGAAAAACGCTTAATTTAAAATAAGGGTTTTTGTCGTAAATTGGCAACCAATTTATTATCTTTATTAGGTCTCATCATACACCCTTAAGCATGCATTCTAAAAGCATAATAAGGCGCGATAAAATTAATAATGATATGTGGATGGATATACAACAAACTTGTTCCTAGAACAAATCTCTCTCTTTCCTCTCTCCCGCTAGCACTATTCATACTATACCCAATTACATAATACTTCTAAAGAAACCTCATTTACATTGAGGGGAATTGGTGAGAAGAGAAATACAATGAGAAAAGAGGTAATAGGCTGGACACGCAGGTCCAATTTAATAAATTCTAAATTTATTACAACAATTTCCAAAATTACCCCACCCTTCTAATATCCATCCGATATACATTATTCATACATACATCTAAGTATTCACACAAAGCATGTTATTCAATCAATCTAATCCAATTAATTAATCTTTGATTAATGACCATCCAATGTTCATACAATGATTTGATTTGCACGAGTCAAACTCATTTAAGAATAAATACTCAAATTAAGTATTCTTGAATTATATCGAACTGCAATTTTAAATCCAATTTAAATTGCATTCCATACTAATTCATATTTAATTCCAAATTAAATAATTACACTTATTTATGTGCCTTAAAGACTTGGATTCCAAATCCAATCTTATGGGCCTCAAAGGCCCAATTAGTATCAATACTATTCAATTAAAGTCCAATGAGCTTTTAATTATTCTTTAGGCTAGGGCTTTTGGCCAAAATGGATTCAACCCATAATGCCTAGGCCAATAGGAATCACCCTATGCCATAGAATCAATTTTGGCCAATAGGCCCAATTAAATTATTAAAGGCCCAATAGTTATATTTTGGACTTATGGAAATGGTTTAGGCTCAAATATAATCCAAGACTAAAATTTGGCCCAACCAGCCCAATAGCCTAAATACAACAAATTAAATTAATACATTATTCCAAATTACATATTAATTCAATTCAAGTGTAATTAACACAATTAATTAATTAATTAGTATTTCCAAAATACTAATTAATCTAATTAATCATGCTTAACATTTTAATTTATGTCCAACACAAATTAAAGCACAATTAATCCATTCCAACATGCTTCATACTCACGGCAATACATGAAATTAACATCCAATTTTGATTTCAATATAATTAAATCAACAATTAACATTCAATTTCATGTGAATCAACATATCCAATTGTCTAATTCAAAAAATTAACCATGAGCTTCCTAGGGTAATTTTCGGCCAAGCATGGATTTTGGGGATTTTTGATCTAATCAATTTATCACAAATCCAATGATATACAAATCCAATTCAACATCATATAAACTCAACCAAACAATCAATTTAGGAAAAATCAAGCTTATATCTCGCTCTGATACCATTTTTAGTGTCCTAGACATGCCACATGATCTCTAAGCGTGATTCATGTGTGAATAAAATAAAAAATAAGTTGCGCAGGACTTACATTGATCGGCTTGAGTTCAAAACTTTCATGGATGTTGAAGCTTCCAAGCTCATGGGTGAGTATCCCTATCACCTTCATTAGAATCCCTTATGTGCTAGCAAGAACAAAAGTGGCAGATTTTGCTCTCCAAAAGAAGCAACAAATCGGCCTGGAGAGAGGTAGCAATCGGCAAAAGAGATCAAAGGCCAATCGGCCTGTCTTCAAAAGAATAAGCCAATCCGGCCAACAGAGATCAAATTGCCTTTTCTTTCATTTAGCCATTTTGAATTCATTCAGAAGCTAAATTGCTTCTATTCGGCCAAAATGCATTTTCTTTCTAAAAGAAGAGCATTTAATGCTTTTGGCCAAATTGAATTCTTCAGAGGCCATTACGGCCAATTAAAACAACAAAGGCAATTTTTCCTTTTTATTTTAGTGGCCCTTCGGTTAGGGGTGAGCAAAATCGGTTTCGGTTCCGGTTCCGCATAGAACCGGAACCTACCCGGAAATGTTTTGTTCCGCACTAAGTGGAACCGGAACCTAACCGATTAAATAGGGTACCCTATTATTCGGTTCAAATCTGGTTCCGAATTACACTATTTTAAAATATTTTAATGAAAACTACATTCCGATACGAGTCCGTAGGAAAAAACGGGGATCAAATCAGAGTGCGGAAGCTCAAGAACAGAAGGTTATGAAATAGCCCACTATGTTTAAAATCTGATCAAACGAAATACTTCTAAGCCAAATTTTCACAAACATGATAAAGCCACGAAAGTATATTGCCGTCTAATTAGAAAGCAAGTACAGTCTCTTTTGTATACTTTCCATACTCCATAATTTCAACGAGCATAGGAATAAAATATAGTCATCAATCAATAATAACATCACAGAGAAAAACAAATTGACCTTAAAATACAATATTTGACAATTAACATTGGTATATGTACCCACTTTATAGCGACTGTATATCACTCTTTTGCATTAAATCACAAGGTTACTCAAGCATTCAAACCCAATACAAAAACAAAATCAAACGTCTAATTGTCCATCACCGGATGTTTAATCAGACACTCTTATCAGCAAATGCCACTGAAACAGAATTTTACTCAGAGATACTAAAATCCATAGACATTCAGCCATAATTATGTACTGAAGCATATATTCAACCGGTTCCGCATAATGAACACCAAATGTTTAAAATTTATGTTCATATAAACCGGTTCCATGGTCCGGTTCCGGTTCCGACCATTTTGGAACCGGAACCTACCCAGATAAAATCGGTTCCTTCATATTTGGAACTGGAACCTACCCGATTACAACCGGTTCCGGTTCCAAACCCGAAAAATCGGTCCGGTTCCAACCGGTTCCGGGTAGAACCGGAACCGATGCTCACCCCTACCTTCGGCCAAAGCAAGGCCAATCGGCCAAGGTGCCAGGAGAGAGAGAGCATATTTGTTTTCTAAAAACAACCAATACACATTTTGACTTCCAAAGCCCTTTTATTCCAAATCCAATTTAAATTGTAATAAATTAAGTGGGTATAAAAAGACAATTTATAAATTATTATAAAGCGAGATTTATAAATGTTTAAAAGACTAAAAGTGGATCCCGTAACTCCAGCATTTCCTTCTATTACTGTATTTAACCTAAAATCCTCCAACTACTTCAACAAAGCAAACTTTTAATTCCGTACTGTTAAATATTCTATTTTACTAAATCTCTTCTCTGTAGATCGACCCCGGACTCACCGGGTTATTTTATTACTTCGACACTCTTATACTGGGAGTAAAAGACCACTTTTCGAGCGTGTCAAGTTTTTGGCGCCGTTGCCGTGGAAGTATTATTTAGTAGATAGAATATTATTTCTTCTTTCTCTACTTTTCTTTTCTTTATTTTTATTTCGTATTTTTTTTTTTTAATCTTATTTTTCTTTATTTGTTCTTGTTTTTATGTAGACCCAACTGTCCTGATTAATCCTTGATGAACCCTGAACCCAGAAATCCCACATATAGAGAGACCTTGTTCTTAATTTTTCTTGGTTACCGGAAACAGAAAAATCAACTTAAAAGGTGTTTGATGTTCATAAAAGAATTTTTTGAACCATCCCCACGTAAAGATGCTCTCATAAAACTTCACGAAAACATAATTCAAGACATTGAGAAAAATGAGCGAGAGATTCAATTGAGATCAGAATTAACAAGGGTTAGAGGACGTTTTTAGATTTAAATCACTGCATTTGTATTTTCCTTAATTTGTTCTTTTCATTTTCTTAGTTTAATTTCATTTCAAGTTTTGTATTTGCAATTTCATATTTTTACATATAGTTTTTTTTAAGTTGCATGAAACACTGGTCTCGAACATCTAGTGGCAGATTAAAAAGAGAGTCATCATCACCTTCATTGTTAGTCAGAATGGCTGAAAACCAAATTGAAAATCCACCTGCCCAAGTTGAAAACCCAGTTAATCAGGAAGAAAACGAGTCTCAGCATGGAGATCCTAATCACCCTAGGACACTCAGACAATTCATGAATCCCACTAGGTCAGGATCCTCATCTTGTATTGTTTTTCCTCCAGAAGCAGCACGTTTCAATTTAAATCAAGTGTCATCAATCTTTTACCCACATTCCATGGTCTAGAATCAGAAAACCCTTATCAGCACCTAAGAGAGTTCGAAGAATTATGTAACACTTGCACAGACCAAAATTGTAGCATGAATATAATTCGGTTAAAGTTTTTTCCATTCTTTAAAGGATAAAGCTAAAATTTGGCTACAAAATCTTAGGTCAGGATCTATTAGAACATGGGATGATTTACAAGAGCAGTTTCTTAAAAAATTATTCCCCCCTCATAGGACAAATTCCTTTAAGAGAAGAATCACAACATTCACACAAGAGTCGGGGGAAACACTTTACCAATGTTGGGAGAGGTATAAAGAGATGTTAAATATTTGTCCACATCACGGGTTTGAAACATGGAGGTTAGTTGCCCAATTCTACGAGGGTTTAACACCTCAAGGTAGACAAGTAATGGAGATGATTTGCAATGGTGAGTTTAGGGACAAAGATCCCGAAGATGCATTAGATTACCTAGAGCACATAGCAGAGAATACACAACAATGGGATACAATTGGTACATATGAGTCATCTGTTAAAACACAGCCATCTGGTAGAGGTATGTTTAACCTTAGGGAAGACCATGACCTTGCTGCAAAGTATGCATTTCTGTCTAAAAAATTTGAGGCTTTAGAAACAGGGAAGAGGGATCATGTCAAGTCAGTTCAGGAAATCATATGTCAAATTTGTAGTTCAAATGAACATGTCACAGAAGTTTGCCCATCCATACCAGCCCTGAAAGACTGTCTCCATGACCAAGTCAGTTCCATAAACACATTCAATAGACCAAATCCAAACCCATACTCACAGCCTATAACCCTGGTTGGAGAAACCATCCAAATTCAATTGGAGGAATGATAACCAAGCACAACCTTCACACCAACCTCCCCAGTTTCACCAGAATTTCCGAAACTCCCAGAATTATGCACCATATATCCCACCACCTAAGAAAACCATTGAAGATAACTTGAGTGCATTCATGGAAAAACAAGAAACCATCAATAACAAAATGCACAAATGATGAATGATTTGAAAGAAACTTTTGATAAAATCACATCTGCTTGGGCCATAAAGAGAAAGGTAAGTTTCCGCACAACCTCAGTCAAATCCCAAAAGCCATCAAAACCCTCATGAGGGTAGTTCTGGAAGTCAACACTTAGACCAAGTCAAATCTATTATTACTCTTCGTAGTGGTAAGACCATCCACAGACCTATTCTTGAACCTCGTGAAACTGAGGAAAAATCAGAATCAGAGGGTAAGGAAGGGGTTGATGAACCATTACCCGTCGTTGATAATAATAGTTTTTCTCATACACCTCCATTTCCTCAGGCATTAAAAACAAAGAAATTGAACCATTCCCAGAGATTTATGAAATATTCAACAGGTAAAGGTCAATATCCCTTTGTTAGATGCCATTCAACAGATACCATCTTATGCCAAATTTCTGAAAGATCTGTGCACCGTTAAAAGAAAACACCAGGTAAGAAAGAAAGCTTTTCTAGCTGAACAGGTAAGTTCCATTCTCTCAACTAATAATGCATTAAAATACAAAGACCCTGGTTGTCCAACTATTTCTTGTATTATTGGAAATCAAAACATTGAACATGCTTTGCTTGATCTTGGAGCTAGTGTAAATTTACTGCCATTTTCGGTTTACCAGCAACTTAATATCGGTGAGATGAAACCAACCTCAACTACCCTTTTACTTGCCGATAGATCAGTTAAGGTACCAAAAGGAATTGTGGAAGATGTGTTATTGCAAATCGATAAATTCGTATATCCTGTGGATTTTATTGTTTTAGAAACACAACCTGTGGCAGAGAGTTATAAGCCAATCCCTGTAATACTTGGTCGGCCATTTTTAGCAACAGCTAACGCTTTAATAAATTGCAGGAATGGAATCATGAATCTTTCTTTTGGCAACATGACATTAGAGTTAAATTTTAACATGTGCAAACAGCCATATGATGAAGATAATGAAAACGAAAGTGCAGAATCAATTGAACCTATTGTGGATGAGCATATTCAGGGGAGTTTATCTGATCCCATGAAATTTTTTACTGCTAATTATGTTGAGTCAAGTGCACAAACTGATTCAGATATTACTAATGATTTTCTACTTGACTCTATTCAGGTATTGGAAGACGATGAAGAACTGGGAACACTGGAAGAAGAAAAACATGAAGAAGCACCCAATTTGGAGTTAAAAGCTTTGCCAGAAGGACTGAAATATGCATTTCTAGAAGATAATCAAACTTACCCTGTGGTAATTTCTTCTTCTCTCACAAGCGATCAAGAAGGTAAACTTTTAAATGTGTTGAAAGAACATAAACTGGCAATTGGATGGACTTTAAAAGACATAAAAGGTATTAATCCATTAATTTGCACACATCGAATACATCTAGAAGATAATGCTAGGACATATCGTCAACCCCAAAGAAGATTAAACCCTCACATGAAAGAAGTAGTAAAAACTGAGGTCCTTAAACTTCTTGATGCATGCATTATCTATCCTATTTCTGATAGTAAGTGGGTAAGTCCTACACAGGTTGTACCTAAAAAGTCTGGAATCACTGTTGTAAAAAATGATAAAGGGGAATTAATCCCAACTCGCATTTCATCTAGTTGGCGTATGTGCATTGATTATAGAAAATTGAATGACGCAACTAGAAAAGATCATTTCCCTTTGCCATTTCTTGACCAAATTTTAGAAAGAGTAGCTGGACACCCTTATTATTGTTTTCTTGATGGTTACTCAGGTTATTATCAGATTCCCATTGCTTTAGAAGACCAGGAAAAGACCACATTCACATGCCCCTTTGGAACATTTGCATTTAGAAAAATGCCATTTGGACTTTGTAATGCACCTGCAACATTCCAACGATGCATGTTGAGCATATTTAGTGACATGGTTGAACACTGTTTAGAGGTCTTTATGGATGATATAACTGTCTTTGGAAATTCATTTGATAATTGCTTGACTAATCTGGAAAATGTTTTGAAAAGATGTAAAGAAAAATGACTTGTGTTAAATTGGGAAAAATGCCATTTCATGACTGATTCAGGAATTGTTTTAGGACACGTTGTGTCGTCTAAAGGTATTGAGGTTGACAAAGCAAAAATAGAGGTCATTTCTAAATTACCATCACCAAAAACAGTCAGGGACATTCGTTTTTTTTAGGACATGCAGGATTTTATAGGAGGTTCATTAAAGACTTCAGTACCATATCCAGACCCTTATGTAACCTCCTATTAAAAGATGCAACATTTGAATGGACAGAAGAATGTCAAAAATCATTCCAAAAAATTATCAGTCTTTTGACTTCTGCTCCTATTATGCAATCCCTGATTGGTCATTGCCCTTTGAGCTAATGTGTGATGCTAGTGATTATGCAGTTGGTGCAGTTCTAGGGCAGAGAAAGGAAGGTAAACCGCATGTGATATATTACGCTAGTAGAACATTAAACAGTGCACAAATGAATTACACTACCACAGAAAAGAACTATTGCTGTAATATTTGCATTGGATAAATTTCGATCATATTTAATCGGTTCTTCAACTGTTGTTTACTCTGATCATGCTGCTGTAAGATATTTGATGTCTAAACAGGATGCCAAGCCAAGATTAATACGGTGGATTTTATTGCTTCAAGAATTCAATATCACAATCAAAGATAAAAAGGGGGCAGAGAACGTGGTTGCAGATCACTTATCGAGACTCACAAACGAGTCACTAATCGATACCACTCCTATCAATGACTCTTTCCCCGATGAATTTTTATTTTCGGTAAATGTAATGCCTTGGTATGCTAATATTGTCAATTTCCTTGCGACAGGAAAGATACCCCCAGACTGGAGCCAACAAGATAAGAGGAAATTTTTGACCGAAGTCAAAAGATTCTACTGGGATGATCCTTATCTGTTTAAATGCTGCCCTGATCAGATTTTCAGACGATGCATACCTGACAGTGAGATAAGTGGTGTTATTCAATTCTGTCATTCAGAAGCATGTGGAGGTCATTTCTCATCTAAGAAAACCGCTGCAAAAATCTTGCAGTGTGGATTTTATTGGCCCACCATTTTTAAAGATACATACACTTTCTGCAAAACTTGCGAAAATTGTCAAAAGTTGGGATCTATTTCAAAAAGAAACATGATGCCTTTAAATCCCATCATTGTCATCGAAATCTTTGATTGTTGGGGGATAGATTTCATGGGCCCATTTCCACCATCCTTTGGATTTATATATTTTAGTTGCAGTCGATTATGTTTCAAAATGGGTCGAGGCAATTCCTTGTCGGAACAATGATCACAGAACTGTGATCAAATTTTTAAAAGAAAACTTGTTGAGTCGATTTGGAATTCCTCGGGCCATAATAAGTGATGGAGGTAAACACTTTTGTAATAGACCTTTTGAATCCTTAATGAAAAAGTATGGAGTCACACACAAAATTTCCACCTCTTATCACCCTCAGACAAATGGACAAGTAGAATTAGCAAATAGGGAAATTAAACAAATTCTAGAAAAAACGGTTAACCCAAATCGCAAAGATTGGTCTCTTCGACTAACTGATGCACTCTGGGCATATCGAACAGCTTTCAAAACATCCTTGGGTATGTCTCCCTATCGTCTAGTTTATGGAAAACCTTGTCATTTGCCTGTAGAACTTGAGCATAAAGCATTTTGGGCTATTAAAGCATTTAATTCAAACCTTGAAAATGCTGGTCATGAACGTAAATTGCAACTAAATGAAATTGAAGAGTTAAGGAATGATTCATATGAAAATACGAAAATTCTTAAAGCCAAAACTAAAGCCTTTCATGATAGTCGAATTTCACGAAAAATATTTGAAGTTGGTCAAAAGGTTTTGCTTTATAATTCTCGTCTTCATTTATTTCCTGGAAAGTTAAAATCAAATGGAGTGGCCCATTTATTGTGAAACATGTTTACCCATACGGGGCTATTAACATTGAGAATCCTAGGGACGGTGATGTATTTAAAGTAAATGGACAGCGTCTGAAACCCTTTTTGGAGTACTCAAAATTTCAAGAAACTTTTTTCCTGTCAGACCCAATATACCTTGATTGATGTAGTTTCTTTCATGTTCTGTTTAATATTTCTGTAATTTCCATTGTTCTTAGTTTTGCAGTGTTCTTGTTTTTTATCTCACACCCCGGTAAAGCAGCGGATAACGGTACTCCGTGACTCAAGTCGGTTATTTCAGTTTCCTAAAAATACTGATACCCTACAAACTAAGGCATGGAAGAAACTCTCGCAACCCTCCATAAATATTTTCCTGCACTTCCCGAAATGCTCTGATTAAAATTTACAAAGCCCGCACAGAAAGATTGAGAATTCTTATGATTCATGGTATTCCTAATGATATTCGTTGGGTAATCGAAGCAAGGGTTCGTTTGGCAGGTGAGTCACCTGACTCCTTCATTCCTTACATGTCTGGTTTAGGGAAAAGCACCTATTCTAAAAACGAAGAGCTAAACAAATGGGTGTTTGTTATAAGTGTGCACGCTGTACGTGCAACACTCGTTGTCGTTCTTTAGGAATGGTGTCTGATAATCGTGAGGATAAAATACAATTCATTAGGGATGGACTGAGTAAGGAGCCTTTTGATGATATATCATTGACTCTTGAGACGCATCCTAGTGGATATGTTCATCGTGAAATTCTCAGATTACGCACACAATTTCATAAAGAAAGACAACCATACAGTCTCGGGAATCTGACTTTAAAAGACCCTGTTTGCCAATTTATAAGAAAATGGATGGGAAGCCTATCCCCGACCCATAGAGGGCGTTCAAGCCGTTACTGGACGTAAAACCAGAGGAAGATGTGAGCCACAATCACAACTACCAGTACATATTATTGCATTGATTTTCTTTACTTTAAATTATTGTTTTCCTTTACTTTTTGCCGACAGTATCTAAATTTTTTGTTCACGATCTATTTTTCTGATAGTTGTCATTTTGCAGATATTAGTGCATTTCTCACTCACCCTTTTCAGGATCTATAAATTCAGCTCGTCATTTCCATTTCCTCAACACATCTAGCTAAGAGAGGCAGCACAAATGGAGACAACTTCAAAACGACGATTCACTAATATCTGTGTATTTTGTGGAACTAGCTCCGGAACTAAACCAGAATTTGTTGAGGGAGCACGAGAATTGGGTAGAGTTATGGCAAACAGAAATATGCACTTAGTATATGGCGGTGGCAATCTTGGATTGATGGGGTGTATTTCAAAAGCTGTACAAGAAGGTGGAAGTCAAGTTTTGGGGATCATCCCAAAACCTTTAACAGAAAGCCACATCATCGGAAAATCAAATGGAGAAGAATGTATTGTCCCAGGTATGTCTGAAAGACTCACTGAAATGATCAATCATGCTGATGCTTTCATTGCTTTACCAGGTGGGCTCGGAACGTTGGAAGAAATATTCACTGTTGCGTCATGGGCAAACTTGAATATTCACCAAAAACCTATTGGGCTATTTAATGTTAATGGATTTTTCGATTTTCTTTTTGTATTTCTTGAAGATGCCAAAAGAAATGGGTTTATTTCAAAACCGGTAAAAGATATCTTCCTAACTGCACGAACAGCTGATGATTTAATTGACCAACTTTTAGCTTATGAACCAAAATCGACCCTATTCTTTCCAAGTTGAACTGGTCTGGTAACGATCGTGGCAAAAAGCGCAAAGTAAACCTGGACCTTAATCTGTAATCTTTAGTTATTCCACAATAACCAGGTGATATCTTCTAAACTCTTTCTTTCTTTCTTTAAACATTGGGGACAATGTCTCATTTTGGTTGGGGGGAGATGATAGTTTAGGAAATAAATAATTTTCATGTTTATGTCTGTTTCATTGATGTTAGTTTTTACTGTTTGTGTTGTTTTGTGTGTAAAAATATATATCCATATATATACACACAAAATAACAACAAATTTGTTTTCTAAACCAAGTGGAATTGTTGTTCAGAGGTGGTGTGTGTAAGGAGTTTTCACTCCTGAGACGCATCTCAATATAATTCGTAACAAGTTATTTATCGTTCCTTTCTTTTTTGATTAAATTTGATCTTTATATGCTCGTCTGGCTGATATTATCAACAATATGGTAACATATGACCATGGGTGGTAAGTGAAAATTTTTTAATATTCAGTTCTCTAATTTGTTGGAGGTAACACCTAAAAGCAGTGAAATTTCTTATTTTGCAAAACTGAAAAAGAAAAAAAAAAGAAAAAAAAGAAAGAAGAAGTTTGAATAAAGTTCGTTTCGTAGCCTTTCTAACCCGAGCAATTAAGTCCGAAGGGTGTTTTAACACTTAGTACCCTAAGACCAACTGGTCTGGGAATTACTGGCCCAAAGCTCGTTACAAGGGTAAAAAGAAAGCTTAAGGAAATCGACACTGTTTATCTGAGATCCGAGCAATTAAGCCCGTAGGGGTGTCTTAACACCTAGTGCCCTAAAACCAACTGGTTTGGGAGTCACTGGCCCAAAGATCGATATATGGATTGAAGATATATTTTAGACAATGTTATCTGAGATCCGAGCAATTAAGCCCGTAGGGGTGTCTTAACACCTAGTGCCCTAAAACCAACTGGTTTGGGAGTCACTGGCCCAAAGTTCGATACATGGATTGAAGATATGTTTATAAATAAACTTTCACTGCAAAAAAAAAGGTGTAAACTCTAATATAATCTTAGGACAAAAATATTACTCTCTTTTCAATAAATACTTGTGATATTGTGGGCACAATATATTGATTAATACCTTGTTTTATGAGTATATTGAAGAATGGTAAAAAAAGTACAGGAGAAGTCATTTATTTGATTATTCAGAAAAAAAGAAAACAATTGTTGACTTAGATAAGAATTTTTCTTCCGCTTGAATTACTAGGGACTAGTAATAAGCTGGTTGGGGTGTGATGAATACAAAAGTGCATATTTATTAGACGATAAGTTAATCATTTTACACTTATAGTTTCACTAATCCCCTTAAATTGACACATTTGTGTAAATATTTTAAAGTTATGCTTTGAGTGCTTTTACTGTGTTATTTTATGTTTTTGTCAGGAAAAATACTGCTCGGAAGCTCGACGGGACAAATCAGACATGAAAAAAATATTCTGCAAGCACGTCGTAAAATCTGCAAGCACGTCGTAAAATCGCAAGCACGTCGTAAAATCTGCAAGCACGTCGTAAAATCGGCAAGCATGTCGTAAAATCTGCAAGCACGTCGTGACACGTGGAACCTTTACGTCGCGACACGTGTCCCCAACGTGGCTTCTCCATTCTCTGACACGTGTCCCCAACGTGGCTTCACCATTCTTTGACACGTGTCCACAACATGCATTCGCTGGGCATTAGAAATTTTCATACTTTCTTTCCTGATTCATCTGTAATCCTTGGAGAGAGAGTGTCTGTTTGTTTATTTACTTAAAGCTTTTTGTAATGTTTTTTTTTCTTTCAATAATAAAAGTACGAATATGTTTTATTACAATATGAGTAGCTAATTTTTTTCTGCTGGAGTAAGGGTGAAGCTTTTATAATGAGAACATAAATTAAACTCGCTTTTATTATAATAAATAAATTGAAATATAATGATTAAAACTTGATTTAAATCTAGATTAATTATTGACAATCTTTATACCGCCTTTATGGATGGTTTTATCTTTTTACCGCCTTTATGGCTGGTTTTATCTGTCTACCGCCTTTATGGCTGGTTTTATCTTTATACCGCCTATATGGCTGTTTTATACGATTTTGGCATAATTAAGTACCTTGGTAGGACTTGTTATAGACAAACGGTATCACCGCCTTTATGGCTGGTTTTCTATTTTTGGCATGCTTGGTACCTTGGTCGGACTAATTATTGACAAAAATGACTACCGCTTTTATGGCTGGTTCTTTAATTGGCATAATTAATTCTTGTAATAAATTAAGTGGGTATAAAAAGACAATTTATAAATTATTATAAAGCGAGATTTATAAATGTTTAAAAGACTAAAAGTGGATCCCCTAACTCCAGCATTTCCTTCTATTACTGTATTTCAACCTAAAATCCTCCAACTACTTCAACAAAGCAAACTTTTCATTCCCGTACTGTTAAATATTCTATTTTGCTAAATCTCTTCTCTGTGGATCGACCCCGGACTCACCGGGTTATTTTATTACTTCGACACTCTTATACTTGGGAGTAACAGACCACTTTTCGAGCGTGTCAACAGGAATAAACAACAAGTCCTCCAAAATTAGTCTGTCATAGTGAGCTGCAGGTAATGATTATTTAGTTGCCTTGACAGCTTTCCTATAGAAAGGTAGTGAATGAAAGAAGACACCAAACCATTACCTAGCTTTAATAGTGCTTTGATTAAATCCATTTCAACCCACGGTAGGCACAGTTAATTAAAGCACAAATCACAAACATTACAAGGATTATTTCAGGGCCAATTCTCTATCCCCAGTGGAGTCGCCAGACTGTAGGAAACAGAAATCGCCGACACTGTTCTAGGCTCGCGGCCTAGTTGGGAGTACGGAGTAGCCCATGGGGGAACTAACCGGAGAAATGAAATAATGGAGTCGCCACCCAGTGTGAACTGGGAAAATGATTTAAGGCCGCACTCACCCCTCGCAAGGGAAGACCTCAAACCGTTGGGTTCGGAATGGTCCCTTACTTATGCCACTTGTAATGAATGGATTTGTGCAATAATCTAACCAAGTCTACATAACAAAAACCTACATCTAAGTTTGCATACTACCTATATCTAAGTTTGCATGCATAAAAGTAAGTTGACATAACGGCAAACACACAATTTCATGAACATATTAAATAAATAAATGCGGAAAGCTAAATAAACAATAACAGTAAAAGCATAAGCATTAAAAATAGCTAACTAAGCATATAATGGGAAAAGAAATAACTAAGGAAACAAACATACATATAACATGATAAAGGGGTCTATCCAGTGCGTGCGCGTTCGTGTGGCGTTCGTAAACGCGTTCGAACGGTAAACAGAATGCACGCGTTCGAGTAGCGTTTGATAACGTGTTCGAACGAGCTGAGTCAGAATGCATACGTTCATGTAGTGTTTGATAACGCGTTCGAACAGAATCACAAAAATGATACCTCTAATCACATAAACACCTAAATCATGCATAAAAAGAAACATACTAAATAACTAAATCATGTATAAAGGAAAATAACATACTAAATGATTAAATCAAGAATAAACATGAGATTGGATGAAACGAAATATGTATGTCTCTCAAGTGGTACGTGGAGTTGTTTCTCAAGTATAGACCACATTACCATCCATTCGGATTCAGCTACGGAATTTCCGTCTAGGTTTCCATCTGATATACCACAGGAGATAACACATATTTCATTCATCCCATGGCTACAACATTCATGAATCCACAATACACATGCGAAGAAATAATAACAAAAGAACGAGAATAAATAAAAAGGTGCCCTCAGGTCTAACCTCTTAAGTCGTTTTTGGAAGTGCGTTATGCGACCGTCGGAAGGGTTAATGCTCCGCAACTCCTCTGGTTCACTGGTTCGTTGTTTTCCTTCATTGCCTTGCTATTTTGGGCTGCTGTTTCCTTTGTTTTGGGTTGTTGTTTCTGGTCACTGCTCTCACGGTAATTGGGAACTATTTTTTCGGTTTTTATGTGTGTTGGTGGTGCAGTGTTTTTGCTGTTTTGGTGTTGTTTTGGCGTGGATTGGGACTGGTATATAGGGCTGTTTGTGTGGGAATTAGGGCTGCTGTATAGGGCTGTTTCTGTGGTAGTTTAAGGTAATTTGGAGTGTAGTTTCGTGTGGTGGATGGGGGCTATTTCAGGCTGTGATTTGCGGCAGTGTGAGGGCTGTTTTCGGTGGTTGATGGGGTAATTTTCAGAGGCAGATTTGGTGATGGAGGGGGTGTTTCTGGGCTGTGATTTTTGATGAAGCATGGACTATTTTTCTATGCTTTGGGCGTGAATGAGCTATGGTGTAAAGGGTTGGTTTATGCTTCTTTTTATAGGCAAAGGTTGGGGTTATCCTTATGCGAATAGGGAAAGGATTTTGTGTAATTATGGGGATATCTTCTAATTAGTGTGCTATAAGGAAAATCTATTTTAATTAGGGATGTGATTTAATTTGATTTGATTTCTTTAATTTGGGAAGGTGATTTTTCTTGATTTTAACATGTGTTTAATGTGTGATTTTGTTATTTTGGAAGGCTTTGGGCGTGAGTTTGGTGGTTTGGGCGTGACTTTGGTTTGTTTTGGTGGGCTTGGTGTGTGGGCTTTGTGTGTGGCTTGTGGGGGATTTTGGTCCAAGGCTAACAGTTAAAATAGAGGTTCAGCGAGAAAACCCAAAGCTAGGCAAGCAAATTAAATCCAACAAGGTGTCAATTTCTGACTATTCCCTTCCGACGTCCGTTTCCCGCGACTTCCAAAACTTAAAGAGGAGTGCCTCCGTAGGAGACTCATCATCGGGACTAATATGCAAAAATGCAGTGCCAACAGTAATCTATGTCAGGCGTAGTATACGTAGTATTATGTATTACTATCCAGTATCGGATGTCACATGCAAGGCCTGAGGCTAGAATTATGTTTGCCCCGTTGATGAGACCATTAATTCTTTAGCCTGTGCTATAGCCTAGCTCAGCTGCTAACAGAACTACTCCTAATCTAATTAGGGATTTATAGATCCAAAATTGCTTCTTTTGCTGCCTCAGTTGCAACAATATGCCAATTTTGTTATTTATTCGGCAACAGTATCTTGCTTGGAAGATTTCCAGCTCACTGTTCCATTATTCAAACTATATAGTACCCTTATTGCGACTTACAGTCGTCTTTGTCGGTTTGGAAACTTGCAACGGTGAACCCAGTCACTTCAAGTTCTCCTTCTCCATAGCTTAAGAAAGCATCCTTAGTTCGTCTAAGATACTTAAGGATGTTCTTAACATCAATCCAGTGACTATCACTTGGATTGGGCTGATTATGACTCCATATGCTCAAAGCTTATGAGACACCAGGTCACGTACATCTTTCCAATGTACGAGTTCTCGGAGAGTGCCAACAACTTTTAGATCTATCACAGTAGATATTTATTCCTAGAATAAAGGTTGTCTCTCCCAAGTATTCTATGAAGAATTTTCATGAAAGCCAAGCTTTCATCGATTGTATTATGGGAATGTCATTTTCAAGATTGATATGTCATCATTATATATGATAATTATTGTCAGTGCGCTCCCACTAACCTTCTTATATACACAAGAATTATCTTCGTTTTGAATTAAATCATATACCATTATGATTACATCAAAACGTTGGTTCCAAGAACGTAATGCTTGCTTCAATCCATAAATGGATCGATTTAACTTGCAAACGTAGTTTTCATATTTTGGTACGACAAAACCGTTAGGATATATATAAACATCCTCCAAAAGGTTTCCGTTGAAGGAAAGCAATTTCGATATTCAGCTGCCATATTTCATAAATGAAACATACAGCATTAACAAGCATTATCCAAATGGATTTAATCATGGCAACAGGTAAAAGGTTTCGTCGTAATCGACACAATGTAGATAACAATACCTTTTCGCTACAAGCCTAGCTTTTTACGTTTGTTTGTTGCCATCCATGTATGTCTTCCTTGAAGACTCATATAGTATTAATAGGCACAATGCCTTCCGGTACATCAACCAGTGTCCAAACTTGGTTGGTATACATGGAATCCATTTCGGACATCATGGCACTTTGCCATAATATGGAGTCGATACCTTGTATCACTTCCTCATACATAGCCGGTTCATATTCCTCAATAAGATTGACATATTCATGAGGTGAGATCAGAAACCAATACCTCCTAGGTTGTTTTCTGACTCTCTCCGACTTGCGCGGTTCTTGTGTATTTGAAGATTGTGGTACAGTTTCATCCCTGATGAACTATTTTTGTTCCATTAATGAATCAGTGCCTGGAACAGTATTACTCTGATTTTCATCGAGTTTTACTTTCCTCCCACTTACCACAGCATATGGGTATTCCTCTTAGGAAAACCGCATGGAGAGCAACAAATAAGTACTATACTCTGGTTTCCCTAGGATAACCTACATCCAAACATATGCCTAGCATTCAAGAATGAGAAAGCCCAGTTTCTTTCCTGTTCATATCTAATATGAAGTCTGTCTAACAGATTTTTATGGAACCTTATTCAAAATAAGTATTGCACTGTTTAATGCGTATCCCTAGAAGGAAAATGGTAGCTCAGAGCGACTCATAATTAACCTTACTATGTCCAATAAAGTTCAGTTTCTTTGTTCGAACACACCGTCAAATTGAGATGTTCCGGGAGGAGTCCATTATGAAAGAATACTATACTTCTTCAAATATTCGAGAAACTTATTGCTTAAGTATTTTCATCACGGTCCAATCGTGATGTTTTAATACTCTTTCTGGTCTGTTTTTATACTTCGTGTCGAAACTCATTGAATTTATAAAAATTTTCCGATTTATGTTTCAAAAGAAACACATAACCATAACGTGATGCCACATCCGTAAAGGTTACGAAGTATTCACATCCACCTCTAGCCTAGCTAGATATGGGCCCACTTACGTCACTATGAAAAAGGGCTAACAGATCGGTGGCACTTACATTTTTTTTTACCAAGTAAAAAGGTGTTTTAGGCACTTTGCCTAATAAACTAGATTCAAAGACATCATTTGAATTAGAATCAAATTCGTCCTAGTACCCACTCTTCGAAAGTGTGGATATACGAGTCTTGTTAATGTGTCTCAGATAACAATGCCACAAATAAGTCTCATCTGTTTAATTCAGTTTGAGCTATTTGTTTGTCATGTTATACGTTTGAGATTCATTTATATTCAAAATATAAATACTGTTATTCACATCTAATGTGTTTATCTCAATATCATCTTTATAAAATAAAACACTTAGTGTTCTAGATTATAAAGGTATACCCGCAACGGGTTAAACTTAGATATAGACATAATATTTCTAGTCAAACTAGGTACATTTTAACAGTTTCCTAATTTAGGTACATACCTAAAGGGCAGTTCCTAAACTTAGGTTTCTACGATTAAAATAGCGACTTTCGTCCCGTTTCTGATTCGCAGGTCGATCTCAACTGAAGGCAGTCTCCTGCTAATCAGCAGATTCTGCACATTAGTACATATTTATGTACCACATCTAGTATCAAAATTCAATTTTGAAACTAATAGTGAACACGTTTATGACAAACATACTTGAAGCCGGAGCCTTGCCCCGCCTTCACTTCCTTCATTTATGCCTTGTCGATACGGCAGTCACGCATACAGTGACCCCGTTTGCCACAGTTTAGGCAGACATCTTGGGATATGTCCTTTGTCTTCCTAGAAGACTGTGATGATTTTGCCTCTGCCCCTTTTAGAAGCTTTGGCTCTGCCTCATTGAGCATAGCCGTCAACTCTCCAAGATTTTACTATTGGTTCATAATGAACCTGCCCTAGCTTTCGGGTAGAGACTATAAGATCAAATCTTTGGTAGTCTTGGCCACGTAGGTAATGCCCAGCTAACCTAGCTGATCGATGTCAGTAATCATCTGCAACACCTAGTCATCGACAGATGTACCCTCTGACATACATGAGTGAAAGAGTTTTTTTTGTAATTTGTACTTCTAAGATCTAAAAATAGATCTATGAAGATCTTTAATTTCATCATCATGGTACAAGGATCTAATCCTTAATTTTGACGACGGAATTAAATAGTCATTGCGGTAAGCATAACAGATTGAGAACAAAAGTTATCATCACCATGAGTCTTCAAAAACTCATGCTCCACTATTCGCTCAACTCCGGATTTAGGCCCGAGATGTCACTCTATCAAATAGAATAACTTCTCAGTTCCCAGGACTATCCTGAGGTTTTATTCCCAATCTAAAAATTGGAGCCGTTTAATAAAAACATTTTCACCCAGGATTATGTTCTAAAAGCTAATCTTTCAGTTATCTTGATTCCAATAGTCCAACTATCCAATCAACGATTTCGGGTACAATCAAATATAATGATTACTATAGTCTAACTATATAATCAACTATAATTTGATTGGTTAAATTCAAATATATTTGATTACTATAATCCAATTACATAATCAACTATAAATGAAATAGTTTGAATACAGTCCAACTGTTTAATTAAAATAACAATTAAATATTAGTCCAACTAATATATTTATTAATTAATAATGACGAAAAAATGAAATGAGCGTGTATTGGCAAGTATCTAAACGAAATTAAAAATTTAATACTTGCCTCCCACTATTTTTCGGCGAGCCTCTAACCCTCTGTTGAGTACTCGGGAAACCTAGTTTCCTAGTGGGCTAGGATCCCGTTAAATAACACACAACCTTGACTTTGGCTAACAAGCTGTATGATATTTAACTAGGTAGATCTCTAAGATCAATTGGATCTCATCTAATCCCTAGATCCAGTAGGTGGACATCCAAGTTCGAAACATATATCTAATATATGCCAATATATCAAATATATTCCCTAACCTTTTTCCTCTGAATTAACTAAGCCTTGGCTTTGGCACAACAAGCTTAAAGATTCCAGTTAAGCGGGACCCATTGACTTTGGAAAGCTTCGTAATCTATGTCGATGGACAAGAAGTGTTAGACAATTATGACCCATAGCGTCACTATTTTGTAAATGATGTTGTATTGTTGTACAAAATTAACTATGTAGTAATGAAATTGCCTTTTACCGTTTTGTAATTTATTTACTTTTATATATAATGGTAAAAGTCCCTATGATTATTTCCGGATTGAGATGATATGAGACAGTATCAATCCATAAAGGTTTAATCATTAAATATCCCTAGTCGTAGTATTATCGAGATTGGACATCGATAATGCAGAATAGACTAGTACTGCACTTGTGCGTGTTGTGAGGGCACAACGACATAGTTCTCATATATTTAAGTATAGGATACTTATGCAAGTGCGGTAGGAGGTTGTTTTTTACCGATGGTACGGAAAACAGCTTCGCTCTGGATAGACCCCGCGGAATCCCATTGGTAGTATGTCTGCGTGTCTATGGGAGTCCGCTTTAGGGTAGGTGCATATGGTCTTAACCTGAGACTTGCATCGCTAGTACTTGCGAAAATCGGTAGACTTTAGTTTTGGTCGTCCAGGGCTTTAACAGGTTCTGTGTACACCTCTTCTAGGTTTATCGGGAATCGTAGTGTATTGGATGTGATGTCAAGACGGAAGTATCACTTCAGACATATGGAGATGATGATCGCGCAGGATACAGAACTAGTACTCTATAATGGTTGCAACCATCGGGATAATATGACAAGGTCAGGATTATCCGATTCAAAGAGACTAGTTGCTTGATGTCCGATATATGTTTCGTACGGGGCAGACACATCTCCAGCCCCAGGCCTTACATGTGATCGTCCGATACTAGGCTGTTATACACTATACTACGGTATACTACGAATGTTATAGATCTTATATTCCAGTAAGAATATTTCTGGAGAATTGGGTAGGCATGGCGTTTTGCTAGAGGCTAACCTTGTCTTGTAAATCGGTAAAAACGTAGTACTTGGTACGTACGTGATCGGATAGTCCGACGACCGTATTTACTGCCAACATATCCAGAGATCTCTTTGGTCGCTTCCCGAAGATTCACCGATGACGTATGATTCGAACTTAGTTAATCTGGGATTAATTGCAGAGAGACTTTATCTTGGATAAAGTACTATTTGAAGAGAGAGAAAGATTAATTTGGAATTAATCGTTAAAATAATATATTCGATATATTAAACGAAATTCGATTTCGACGCGGAATTAAAATTAGATTTTAATTCGGGCAAAAGAATTAATTTAGAATTAATTCATTAGCGACATGAATAGTAATTATGCTAGGCACAATTATTTAATTAAATTCGATTTAAATAACGTCGTAACGGAAGTTCGTTAATTCGGAATTATCGAACCTGAGCCCGGGAGTGTTTGCGGGCCCACTCGCATTCGGAATTAAGTGGGGCCCACATGTCACATCAACCATCACATCACTTGTCATTAAATTCACTTTTGTGTGATGGGTTTAGGTGATAGTGTGTACAAAACTCAAAGGCAAAGCATGGTGTTAGATTTGTGTCATAAATCTACCAAAGGTTTGGTATATGTTTGACAATAATTATGACACAAATATAAATTGAGTATTTTGAAATCAAAATACTCACACTCCTCTCTTTCCTCTTGACCGAAACTGTCACAGTTTCACAGCTCTCCATTTTCAGGTTTTTGTTGCAAAAGCTTGAAGATTTTGTGCTTGTTTGGAACACTAAATCACATACACGGCTAGCACCTTCAAAGTATCATACAAAGGTGTTATGGGAAACTAATTCTTGAGCTTGGAAGGATCAAAGAAGGCTTGGAGCTTCCCCACTCACCTTGGCCGAAACCTTCACTGCACTAAGGAGAAAAGTTTTCATTTCATCAACGCATCGGCATTCCGATCTTTGTGAGTATGATTCCGCCATACTTCAATATTGTTCATTCATTTATATATATTTGTTTGCTCTTTTGATCTTGGGACATGGATTAGAATTTCCAACAATGGTATCATTGAGCTTAAAGAGCATGAAAATATATTAGGGTAATATTTGGGCAAAATTGATTGAAGCATGATTTGATGATTTTGATTGATTAAGTATGCTTAAATGTATGTTGCTGTTGGAAATGGTGATCGAGCACCATTCACTTTTTGTATGAATATTTGATATTTATGCAATATAATATCTATTTCTTCATGATTATTTATTTATTAAATAAAGTAAGAGTTTTACCATATTAATAAATAAATAATCATGAAGAAATAGATATTATATTGCATAAATATCAAATATTCATACAAAAAGTGAATGGTGCTCGATCACCATTTCCAACACTCCCACTTGATCTAGTGCCATTCACGATGGTATCTAATACCCATAGACTCCACGTGTTTCTCAAACACCTTGGGAGTTAAGGCTTTAGTCAGTGGTATCAGAGCGATACATGCTTCTAATTGTTCATGTTCCTTATAATTTTTCTCAATGTTATAAAATGCCCATGCATACATTTAATTATGAATTACATGTTTTAGGCATTTTTGGACATGCATACATTTTATATATTTGTGTGCATTTGATTTTCGGAAAATCTCTACGCTAGATTATTAAGTGTCATTATTTTAGTTGAAAATATGACATGGTCCGGCTTGTCTATACGGTGTTAGTAAAACCATTGTGATTATTCCCAATATTGCTAAAGCGTGAGGGTTTGATTATAATGTTTTGTACTATTCCGGTTAAGCATGAGATGAGTCAAATTTAAGAGAAAGTATTATCCAATATTGCTAAAGTGTGAGGTTAATATTAGTATCTTACTTTCGGTAATAGACAAGTTGATCTAAAAAATTGAACTATCCAATATTGCTAAAGCGTTAGGATGAGATTCGATTTAGGACCGAATATAAGAGTTGTATGAGATGCAATTGACAATAGTTGTCTACCTTCTAGAATTTACAAAGGTCAATATTGCTAAAGCGTGAGATTTGCGTAAATATCAAGAAGGATCTACTTTGCTTTGTGAAATTTAAGAGTTAAATTTTCGTATTCTTGTTTGTAGAGATTATAAAGAATATGTAAAACAATGTGAGGACACTTTATAGAAAAAGTAAATCCATATTCTATTTAGTGTTTTTATCATGATATTTAAATATTAATTTCTGCTTTATTTTATCCTTGTGTAGACAGAATGTCTGTGTCGAACCCGCTTTCGCGTATACTTGATACGCATAGGCTCCAGGGTGCTGTTAACTATAATGTTTGGCTCATGAATCTCCGAATTCTTTGCCAAGCGGAGCAACTTGAATATGTTCTAGATCGTCCAATGCCCGCAAGGGTTTCGGATGATGCTTTAGATGAGGAACGTGAGACGTTCAAAAGTTGGAAGGATGATGATCGGAAAGTCCGGTCATACATCTTGGGATCTATGGTGCCGGAACTACAGAGGAAGTATATGCCGATGCCTGATTCTGGATCCATCTTGATGCATATGAAGGAACTATTCAGTGATCGACCACAGGTAGAGATGTATAGGGTGGCTGTCGAGCTTTTTCATACTTTCCTCCCGGAGGGAAAACCTGTTAGCCCACATGTGATGAAGCTAATAGACTGTATCGAAGAGCTTGAAAGGATGGAAATTCCTATCGATAACCGCCTCGGGAATAGTGTGATTCTCGCGTCTGTTCCTAAGTCTTTCAATGACCTTATGTTAACTTTAACATGCATAAGATGCTTCCTACCTATTCTGAGTTGCACAATATGTTGCTGACAGCTCAAGAAGACATGAATAAGAATAGTTCTGCTTTCATGGTCACTGGTGGTTCTTCTTCTGGACCCTCCCAGGCTTCTCAAAAGCCGACTGGGAAGAAACAGAAAAAGAAGAAGAAAGTTAAAGGTAAAGGTCCAAAGGTTGCTTCCGCAGGGGTTTCTAAGCCAAAGGTGAAGACAGATGTTGCAAAAGGAAAATGTTTCTACTGCAACATGCTTGGACACTGGAAACGCAACTGTCCGAAATATTTAGCCTCTTTGAAGATAGCTCCCTCAGGTATTTGTTTTCCTATTATTGACATTACACTTGCTTTTGATTCTAGTTCAACTTGGGTGTTAGACACTGCTTGTCCTTCTCATATCTGCAATTCGTTGCAGGATCTGAGGGAAACTAGAAGATTGAAGCCGGGAGAGATCCAGCTGCGAGTAGGGAATGGAGATTCTCTACAAGTTGAAGCAGTAGGAATTTTGTTTTTGAAACTCTCTGATGAATGTAATATTAAACTTAATAACTGTTATTTTGTGCCGACTATGATACGGCAAATCATCTCACTTCCTGTACTTGACAGTGAAGGATTTCATGTAAATATTAAAGATGGTCTTTTGAATTTATATGATAATATGAATGTTTTGCTTGTTTCATGTCCCATGGTTGATGGTCATTACATTCTTACCAAAAATCGTCATGTCTTTAATATGGAAAAATCTAAAAGGAAAAGATCGGAAGAAATAAATAACACAGAACTTTGGCATATGCGATTAGGTCATATAGGCATAAAACGCCTAACCAAACTAGTTAAGGATGGTGTGATATCAGATCTAACCATAGAACCTTTACCAGTTTGTGAATATTGTATTCAAGGTAAAATGACCAAATCCTCATTTAGTGGTGTTGGACACCGTGTTAATGATTTATTGGAACTTGTACATTCTGATGTATGTGGTCCTTTAAATCATGCTGCCATGGGTGGGTTTCAATACTTTGTAACTTTTATCGATGATTTGTCACGATATGGTTATGTGTTTCTTATGAAACACAAATCGGAAACTTTCGAAAAGTTCAAAGAATACCGATTTGAAGTAGAGAAACAAACCGGAAAACTCTTGAAATGCCTTCGATCAGATCGGGGCGGTGAGTACATGAGCAGTGAGTTCGTGAGTTATTTAAAAGAGAATGGGATTCTCGCTCAGTATGCTCCTCCAGACACTCCTCAACACAATGGTGTTTCAGAGAGGAGGAATCAAACTTTATTAGATATGGTTCGATCGATGATGAGTTTTACTGATCTACCAATATACTTATGGGGCCATGCTCTAGACACTGCCGCTCACCTTTTGAACAAAGTTCCATCGAAAGCCGTTCCGACTACTCCGTATGAGTTATGGACTGGAAAGAAACCGAGTCTTAAGTATGTTAAGATTTGGGTTGTCCTGCCTATGTAAGAGTTGCACAGCGGGATAAACTTGCACCTAGAGGGTACAAGTATCGATTCATTGGATATCCTAAAAATTCCATGGGATATCAGTTCTATGATCCCGAGAACCGAAATGTGTTCGTTGCTCGAAATGCAACTTTCTTAGAAACACAATTTGTGTTAGAAAGTGCAAATCATAGAATGATTGATTTAGATGAAATCAATCAGAGTAACATTGAATCGACGATAGAACCAGAAGTTCAAGAAGATGAGATACCTTTGACACAACCACCTCGTAAGTCACAAAGGATATCGAGACCCCCTGTCAGGTACAGGACGTCATCTGATGATATACTCAATGTTTTCTTAATTGAAGAAAAAGATCCTTTAACCTACAGAGAGGCGATGTTAGACATCGATGCGGAAAAATGGCTGGAAGCTATGAAATCCGAGATTGACTCAATGCATGATAATCAAGTCTGGGACTTGGTTTCGCTTCCCGACGGAATTGTTCCTATCGGTTGTAAATGGGTTTACAAGAGGAAGCGGGGGCCCGATGGAAAGGTTGAAACCTTTAAGGCCCGACTAGTAGCAAAAGGATATACTCAGAAATCAGGTATTGATTATGAGGAAACCTTTTCTCCTGTAGCCATGCTTAAGTCAATCAGGATTTTATTAGCTATTGCAGCACACTATGATTATGAAATTTGGCAGATGGATGTGTGAAACGGCTTTTCTGAATGGAAATCTTGAGGAAGATATCCATATGGAACAACCCGAGGGATTCGCATTCGCCAAAGATCCTAATCTGGTATATAAGCTTAAAAGGTCTATTTATGGGCTTAAACAAGCTTCCCGTAGTTGGAATCTTCATTTTGATGATGTGATCAGATCGTCTGGTTTCATTAAGAATGGAGAGGAATCCTGTGTCTATAAAAAGGTTAGTGGGAGCATGGTAGTCTTCTTAGTGCTTTATGTTGATGATATACTTATTATCGGAAACGATATAGGTATGTTACAATCTGTCAAAGCCTATCTCAGTAAGAATTCTCTATGAAGGATTTGGGAGAGGCCTCTTATATACTAGGTATAAAGCTTTATAGAGATAGAGCGAGGAGGTTGATAGGACTCTCTCAGTCCAAGTACATTGATTTGATCTTAGAAAGGTATAACTTCGTTGACTGTAAGACAGTCAATGAGCCTTTTAAACATGGTATTCATCTGTCTAAGAAAATGTGTCCTAAGACAGATGATGAAAGGGCTAAAATGCTTAGCCAGCCTTATGCTTCCGCTGTTGGTAGCATAATGTATGCCATGTTATGTACTAGACCTGATATCAGCATGGCTATAAGTGTTACAAGCCGTTATCAGTCTGATCCGGGTCAGGACCATTGGATGGCTGTGAAACATATCCTCAAATACCTTAAGGGTACAAAGGATAAGTTTCTCATTTATGGAGAAAATGACATACAGTTAAGAGGTTACACGGATTCAGATTTTCAATCTGATCCAGATGATAGAAAGTCTACATCTGGGTTTGTGTTTTCTCTCAATGGCGGTGCCATTAGTTGGAAAAGCACTAAATAGGGTTCGACTGCTGATTCCACCACCGAGGCAGAATACATTGCTGCTTCAGAAGCCGCAAAGGAAGCTATCTGGATCAAAAAAGTTTGTTGCAGAGCTTGGAGTAGTTCCATCTATAGTAGATCCTATTCCGTTATTCTGTGACAACAATGGTGCGATAGCTCAAGCCAAGGAACCTCGCGCTCATCAGAAATCTAAGCATGTGGAACGAAAGTATCACATAATTAGAGAAATTTTAGCTAGAGGTGATATTGTAGTTTGTAAAGTACGAACTGAAGAAAATGTAGCAGATCCACTGACTAAAGCCTTAACTCCCAAGGTGTTTGAGAAACACGTGGAGTCTATGGGTATTAGATACCATCGTGAATGGCACTAGATCAAGTGGGAGTGTTGGAAATGGTGATCGAGCACCATTCACTTTTTGTATGAATATTGATATTTATGCAATATAATATTCTTTTCTTCATGATTATTATTTATTAATATGGTAAAACTCTTACTTTATTTATATAATTGTAAATCTAATTGTTAGATTACTCTAAGAGTTAGAGATTTCGAGTTACACTCGGAACCTTATATGAATTTAGTAAAGACCCGAGAGTTACAACATATGGTGATATAGTTGCAAGAGTTGCAAATGGTGCTGAGAAATATCATGCATTCTCTCGAATATAAATTATTCATAGTCTAGATATATTGACATGGGTCGGTCATTATATTGGTAAGACTAGTGCATTGTCTATATATGTAATGGACATATGGTTTGTCTCAACAGACTGTGAGCTTAGCGGAAGTTCGTATAGAAATGCAGATATTCATTAGTTGAATGAATGTTGAATTAACTCATAAAAGATGACTAATAGATATTCCATAAAACTGTCAATAGTTATCTTTTCGAGTTGAGTAGTTATTGTGGTCCTTTGACTTGAGACACCACGGTGGTCTTGTGAGTGATCCTCTGTGCCTGATACCATGCATGTCAGAGACCTTTCATGGTCTGGCCTCTGGATGACTGTTAGGTATAGACCGATGCTCACGAAGATCGGTGTGTGTTAATATGAGGATTCGTCAGTCCATATGGTTGGATTTTGTTTCCAGAAATTTTAGAATATATTCCGGAAATCTTTTGGCGGAAAGTTCGTTGAAGAAGAAATTGTTTCTTGACATTATAAATAATATTCAAAAAGAGTTTTGCTATATTATTTATTAATGGAATATAAGGATAAAAAATTTCATATATTGAGTAGATAAGGTTTTGACAGTATAACTATAACCTTACTCAATTGGAAATAGAAATGACGAAGGGATTATACATTAGCGTTTTAACCTCGACTTGTATGGTTCGACGTGTCGTGTTGTTTAGTCATGATTTGTAGGTGGACAGGCCTTCATGAAATATATATATAAGTATATGAGATATATATGTATATATATAAATAACAACCGAACGTGAGCCTAGAGAGTTCCATTATATTGAGTTTACTCGTTGAGCACTAGGGCGACCTTTCGTCAAATGTTGACAAAGTATTTTTTGGGTTTTTTAGGATTAAATTGTTTAATCCGATAATTTATGAGATGAATTAAATTAATTAATTTTATATCAATAGTTGATATAAGTTTATTGTATAATAAATGTAAATTTGATTTACATTAAATTAGTAATTAATTAGTGAATTAATTTAATTGTTAAATTAATATACAAAATTAATTACTTAGTCTATACAAATAAAGGTTTTAATTAATTAAAGTAACTAAGTTAAAGCATTGAACAATTTTAGTTAAAGTAACTAATTATTCAATTGTAACTAAGTTATTAAAGTTGGTGAGATAGTTATTTAACTTTGGTTAAGTTATTTTTTTGAAATGTGTGTGGTGTGGAGTGAAGATGCCTTTAAACCATAGTTTATTATTTTGGTTTTGTTTTTCTTTATTATTATTTTAATAAAACCAAAAACAAAAACAATAGTTGCTTTGCTTTTTCCACTCACTGCTGCCGTGAACAAAAAAATAGAAAAAGGAAATTGCTTCCTCTTTTTCAAGTTTCTGCCGAGAGTCCAAAGAAGTAAGAGGGCTGAGATTTACCTGTTTTTGTTCACCAAAATCTCATCAAAAATCACCTATATATATATTCATGGGCATGGATTTAATCCTTAAGAGTTAAGGGTTGATTATTGTTCTTGAATTTCTTGATTTTTCCTAGGGTTCAATGGTTGATTTTGGGGAAATCATGGTTGCCATTCTTGAGTGATCAAACCACCTTTTGATCACTAAGATTTGTTTTTGGAGAAGCTCAATTTGGTGGAGGAAGAAGGAATTTGGAGAAAACTCAAAGCTTTGAAAGACTTGGAAAAGTTTGGATGCAACCCTTCAGTTGCATTATGTTATACATTATCAATTTCATGAAAAATAAATTGGATTAATTTTTCCCCTCTTGGAGAGGCTTGGCCGAATGCTACCTAGACCATGGAGATGATGATTTGTTGTTTATAAGATCATTGGATGACTTTAAACGAACATATAATGACGATTTGTGATTCGATTGGATTGAAAACGAAATCGGTAATTTTTCATCACCTTGGCCGAATGCATGGAAGAAGATTAGGGACTTGATTTTTTGATTAAATAATGTTGGACATGTATTTAAGATAAAAATATGATTAATGGATTAATTTGATATTTTGGAAATATTGATTTAAAGGATTAATCATGACATTACACTTTAATTAATTAAGTTATAAAATTTGGAATTTTAAAATTTGATTAATGGGCTTAATTTTGAATTGGGCCTAAAACTATTATATTTGGGCATAATGGGCTTGGTTGGACCAAGTAGGTTTGGGCAAATTGGATTGGATCCAAAGTTGGGCCTAAATCATTCCATTAAGTCCAAATGTGATAAATGGGCTTTTATGTTTAATTGGGCCTTATGGGCTTGATATTGATTTCAATGGCAAATGAGGGTGATTCCTTATTGGGCTTGGAAATTGGGTTTGACCCACATTGACCAAGGCCCAAGCCTAATGAAATCAATTGAAAGCCTATCGGACTTTAATTAAACGGACATTGGATGTTGATTGGGCTTTGAGACCCGATAGAATTAGATTTGGAATCTAAGTCATAAAAGCACAATAAAAGTGTAAATATTTAATTGGAATTAAATATAAGGATTAGTATTGAATACGACTTAAATTGGATTTGACGAGTAGTTCGATATAATTCATGAATTCGTACTACAAGTACTTATTCTCAAAACGAGTTGGACTCGCGCAAAAGCAAACCATTGGTTGAACATTGTATTGTCACCTAATTAAAGACTAATTAATTGGATTAGATTGGTTGTATAACATGCATTGAATGAATGAATGTGGATGTGATGAATGAATAGTGTATATCGGATGGATATTAGAAGGGAAGGGTAATTTTAATTTTAGAATTATTGTAAATTCAGAATTTATTAATTGGACCTGCGTGTCCAGCCTTTCTCTTATTATCTCTTTGTATTCTCTTCTCACCTAATTCCCCTCAATGTAAATGAGGTTTCTCTTATTGTATTATGTAATTGGGTAGAAGTAGAATAGTGCTAGCCGGGGAGGGAAAGGAGAGTGATTTGTTCTAGGAAGAAATTGTTATATATTCATCCGCATATCACTATTATTTTACTTTACGCGCTTTATGATGTTTTAGAAGCATGCTTAAGGGTGTATGATGATGAGACCTAACAAAGATAAATTAATTGGTTGCCAATTACGCGAAAATCCCTCAAACAATATTAAGCGATTTTCCTTCCGTTGAGTGATTCTTTCTCAAGATCCGAAATTGGCATTGGTTTGTTGGCCAAAGTCAAGACCTTTGTCAATTGAGGATGTGTTTGAATCATGAGAGTTTTGTTCCATATCGGTGTCTTGTCCAAGTTGTGATTTGTTGGCCAAAGTCAAGATCACTTCTTGTCCATCGACATTGATTACGAAACTTTCCATGTCAATGGGTCCCGCTTAACTGGATCATTAAATTAAGTTGTTGCCAAAGCCAAGACTTAGTTGATTCAGAGGAAATGGTTAGGAAAATGTATTGGATACATTGACATATGTATAATATATATATGTTTCGGACTTGGATGTCCACCTACCGGATCTAGGAATTGGATGGGATCCAATTGATCTTCGAGATCTACCTATTAAATATCATATAGTTGTTGGCCAAAGTCAAGGTTATGTGTTATTTAACGGGATCTTAGCCCACTAGGAAATTGGATTTCCCGAGTACTCGACAGAGGGTTAGAGACTTGTAGAAAATAGTGGGAGGCTAGTATTGAATTTGCAATTTCATTCAGATACTTAGCTTTACGCGCTTACAAAATTTATTTCGTCAATATTTTAATATTAGTTGGACTAATATAATGTTATTTTTCTTGAAACAGTTTGACTGTACCCATATATCGTTAACTAGATAGTTAGACTATCGTAGTTAAGATGGCAAACAAAGCGAATATCCGTGACATAATCATGGGTGATAATGTGTTTAAGGGCACAAACTTCACAGACTTGGAAATGAACCTAAGGATAGTCCTTGGGGTAGAGAGGCTGTTATACACCATAGAGAGACCTCTCGGGCCGAGGCCCACTGAGCCACTTGACCTAGAGTTATGGAGAACTCATAGTGATGATTGTGATACGACTCAGTCGATCATGCTTCCTTCCATGACTCAACACTTTCGTCGCCAGAATAGGGACTTAGATCCTTATAATATGATGGCTAGACTAAAGGATCTTCACCGCACTAATAAGCGGATGGAGAGGTATGAGTTGGTGAAGAAACTCTTTCGCTCCCGTATGACTGATGGCGCTTCAGTTGAGGTCCACGGAACTCAAATGATAGCTGACATTGATGAGCTAGCCAAGATGGGAATAGTCTTGGAGGTGAGCTGACTATAGACATGCTCTTACAGTCACTTCCCGATACTTGGAGGCAGATTATCATAACTACAAGTTGATGGATACGGACAATACTCTTGGAGAGCTATTATCCATTCTTAAGGAGTCAGAAGAAAGAGCTTCTTAAAGGCAACAAGCGCGAGGCGCACTTTGCATCGACCTCTCAGTCGTCAAGGGCTGGGCCCAAGGCAACTGGAGGGGTGAAAAAGAAGAAGCATAAGAACAAGGGCAAGGCCAAGATGTCGATGGCTTCTGGGAAGCCAAAGGACAAGTCACAAGACATATGCCTTAATGCGGCAAAAGAGGTCACTGGAAGCGTGACTGCCGCATGAACAAGGCGATCAGAATGGAGATCAAGGCGGGCAAGGCACCGACCTCTGGTATGTTTGTTATTGAAATAAACATGGCTACTTCTAGTTTTAAAAATTGGATTTTTGACTCTGGTTGTGGTTCTCATATATGTACTGATGTGCAGGATCTGCAGAACAGCAGGACTCTGGCTTCAGGGGAGATTGATCTACGAGTTGGAAACGGAACTCCTGTTGCTGTTTTGGCCGTGGGCACTTTTGTATTAGAACTGCCCTCGGGGCATGTACTTAAACTAAATGACTGTTATTATGTACCTAGTTTGACTAGGAATATTATATATGTATCTTTGTTAACCCGAAATGGGTACACTTTTGTATTTAGAAACACTGGGTGTTATTTATATAAAAATGATGCAGAAATATGCACTGCAGTTGCAAATAATGGTCTTTATATTTTGAATATAAATGAATCTCCTACATATAAAATAACAAACAAAAGGCTTAAAAGGAGTGATCTAAAGGATGAAACTTATATGTGGCATTGTCGTCTGGGACACATTAACAAGACTCGCATATCCACACTTTCGAAGAGTGGGTACTTGGACGGATTTGATGTAAATTCATATGACGTCTGCGAATCTTGCTTATTAGGCAAAATGCCTAAATCACCTTTTAGTGGTAAAGGTGAACGCGCCACTGAACTGTTAGCCCTCATCATATAGTGACGTTTTTGGGCCCATGTCTAGCCAGGCTAGAGGTGGATATCGATACTTCGTAACCTTTACCGATGATGCATCACGTTACGGTTATGTGTATCTAATGATGCACAAGTCGGAAACTTTTGAGAAATTCAAAGAGTCGAGATTCGACACGAAGTTGAAAAACAAACAGGCAAGAGTATTAAGACATTACGGTCGGACCGTGGTGGCGAATACTTAAGTAATGAGTTTCAAGATTACCTGAAAGAATATGGTATTCTTTCACAGTGGACTCCTCCTGGAACACCACAATTAAATGGTGTGTCTGAACGGAGAGAAAACCGTACCTTGTTGGACATGGTAAGGTCGATGATGAGTCGCACTGAGCTACCAATTTCCTTCTGGGGATATGCATTAAACAGTGCAGTTCTTATTTTGAATAAGGTTCCGTCAAAGTCTGTTGAACAGACTCCATATGAGATATGGACAGGAAAGAAACCGGGTTTCTCATTCCTGAAGATTTGGGGTTGCTGGGCATACGTTAAACGTTTGGAAGGTACCAAACTTGAACCCAAATCAGATAAATGCCTATTCGTTGGATATCCTAGGGAAACCAAAGGATATTACTTCTATCACCCACAAGAGAACAAAGTATTTGTTGCTCTACATGCGGTTTTCCTTGAGAAGGAATTCCTAAATGCAGTGTTTAGTGGGAGGAGGAAAGTAGAACTCGATAAAAGTCGTAGTGAAACTGTTCCTGGCAGTGATGAATATCAACGGAACATGAACAGTCCATCCGAGATGAGACTGAACCACAATCTTCAAGTACACAAGGACCGCGTAGGTCGGAGAGAGTCAGAGTAATACCTGAGAGGTATGGATTCCTGATCTCACCTCATGTAGATATTAATCTTATTGAGGATACTGAACCGGCTACGTATGAGGAAGCGATACAAGGTATCGAATCCGCTTTATGGCAAGAAGCCATGAAGGCCGAAATGGATTCCATGTATACCAACCAAGTTTGGACACTGGTTGATGCACCAGAAGGCGTAAAGCCTATTGGATGCAAATGGGTCTTCAAGAAGAAGACTGACATGGATGGCAACGTACAAACGTACAAAGCTAGGCTTGTAGTGAAGGGATATCGTCAATGACTTGGAGTTGATTATGACGAAACCTTCTCACCCGTTGCCATGATTAAATCCATTCGGATAATGCTTGCAATAGCTGCATATTACGATTACGAAATATGGCAAATGGACGTTAAAACCGCTTTCCTTAACGGAAACCTTTCGGAGGATGTTTATATGCAACAGCCTGACGGTTTTATCGCACCTAGACTTGCAAACAAGGTTTGTAAGTTAAATCGGTCCATTATGGACTGAAGCAAGCATCGCGGTCGTGGAACCAACGTTTTGATGAGATCATAAAAGAATATGATTTCATTCAAAACGAAGATGACCCTTGTGTATATAAGAAGGTTAGGGAGTGCACTGACTTTTATTGTCCTTTATGTCGACGATGTATTGCTTATCGGCAATGACATTCCCATGTTAACGTCGGTGAAAGCTTGGCTTTCATTGAAATTCTCCATGAAAGATCTGGGAGAGAAGCAGCAGCTTTTATTCTAGGAATAAAGATCTACCGGGATAGATCTAGAAAGCTACTTGGACTCTCCCAGAGTACATATATTGATAAAGTGTTGAAGAGATTCAACATGGATCAGTCCAAGAGGGGACTGTTACCAATATCACATGGCGTCTATCTGTCTAGGGACATGTGTCCTAAAACACAAGATGAGAGAGACAACATGAGTCGGACTCCGTTCGCCTCGGCAGTCGGATCGATCATGTATGCCATGATATGTACACGACCTGATGTGTCCCATGCTTTGAGCATGTGCAGTCGATCGATATCAGGCCGATCCAGGTAAAGATCACTGGATGGCGGTTAAGAGTATCCTTAAGTATCTTAACAGAACTAAAGATGCTTTCTTAATCTATGGAGATGGAGAACTTGAGGTATCTGGGTATACCGATGCAAGTTTCCAAACCGACAGAGACGACTTTAAGTCGCAATCCGGGTACATATTTTGTTTGAAAAACGGAGCAGTGAGCTGGAAATCTTCCAAGCAAGATATTGTTGCCGATTCAACAACTGAAGCGGAGTACATTGCAGCAGCTGAAGCAGCAAAAGATGCAGTTTGGATCCGTAAATTCCTAATTGGATTAGGAGTAGTTCCGTTAGCAGCTGAGCCTGTTCCATTGTATTGTGACAATAGTGGGGCTATAGCACAGGCTAAGGAACCAAGGTCTCATCAACGATCCAAACATGTTCTTCGACGATTCCATCTGATTCGAGAGATCATACATCGTGGCGATGTAAAGATCGAAAAGATCGCATCAGAGGATAATATTGCAGATCCGCTGACGAAGGCTATTCCTCGGAAAAGTTTGAGCGACATGTACATAGTTCAGGTATTAGATGCTTGAGTGACTGGCTATAGGCCAAGTGGGAGATTGTTAGACATTATGACCCATAGCGTCACTATTTTGTAAATGATATTGTATTGTTGTACAAAATTAACTATGTAGTAATGAAATTGCCTTTTACCATTTTGTAATTTATTTACTTTGATATATAATGGTAAAAGTCCCTATGATTATTTCCGGATTGAGATGATATGAGACAGTATCAATCCATAAAGGTTTAATCATTAAATATCCCTAGTCGTAGTATTATCGAGATTGGACATCGATAATGCAGAATAGACTAGTACTGCACTTGTGCGTGTTGTGAGGGCACAACGGCATAGATCTCATATATTTAAGTATAGGATACTTATGCAAGTGCGGTAGGAGGTGGTTGTGTTTTACCGATGGTACGGAAAACAGCTTCGCTCTGGATAGACCCCGCGGAATCCCATTGGTAGTATGTCTGCGTGTCTATAGGAGTCCGCTTCAGGGTAGGTGCATATGGTCTTAACCTGAGACTTGCATCGCTAGTACTTGCGACAATCGGTAGACTTTAGTTTTGGTCGTCCAGGGCTTTAACAGGTTCTGTGTACACCTCTTCTAGGTTTATCGGGAATCGTAGTGTATTGGATGTGATGTCAAGACGGAAGTATCACTTCAGACATATGGAGATGATGATCGCGCAGGATACAGAACTAGTACTTTATAATGGTTGCAACCATCGGGATAATATGACAAGGTCAGGATTATCCGATTCAAAGAGACTAGTTGCTTGATGTCCGATATATGTTTCGTACGGGGCAGACACATCTCCAGCCCCAGGCCTTACATGTGATCGTCCGATACTGGGCTGTTATACACTATACTACGGTATACTACACCTGTTATCTTATATTCCAGTAAGAATATTTCTGGAGAATTGGGTAGGCATGGCGTTTTGCTAGAGGCTAACCTTGTCTTGTAAATCGGTAAAAACGTAGTACTTGGTACGTACGTGTTCGGATAGTCCGACGACCGTATTTACTGCCAACATATCCAGAGATCTCTTGGGTCGCTTCCCGAAGATTCACCGATGACGTATGATTCGAACTTAGTTAATCTGGGATTAATTGCGAGAGAGACTTTATCTTGGATAAAGTACTATTTGAAGAGAGAGAAAGATTAATTTGGAATTAATCGTTAAAATAATATATTCGATATATTAAACGAAATTCGATTTCGACGCGGAATTAAAATTAGATTTTAATTCGGGCAAAAGAATTAATTTAGAATTAATTCATTAGCGACATGAATAGTAATTATGCTAGGCACAATTATTTAATTAAATTCGATTTAAATAACGTCGCAACGGAAGTTCGTTAATTCGGAATTATCGAACCCGAGCCCGGGAGTGTTTGCGGGCCCACTCGCATTCGGAATTAAGTGGGGCCCACATGTCACATCAACCTTCACATCACTTGTCATTAATTCACTTTTTGTGTGATGGTTTAGGTGATAGTGTGTACAACACTCAAAGGCAAGCATGGTGTTAGATTTGTGTCATAAACCTACCAAAGGTTGGTATATGTTTGACAATAATTATGACACAAATATAAATTGATTTTTGAAATCAAAATATCACACTCCTCTCTTTCCTCTTGACCGAAACTGTCACAGTTTCACAGCTCTCCATTTTCAGGTTTTTGTTGCAAAAGCTTGAAGATTTTGTGCTTGTTTGGAACACTAAATCACATACAAGGCTAGCACCTTCAAGGGATCATACAAAGGTGTTATGGGAAACTAATTCTTGAGCTTGGAAGGATCAAAGAAGGCTTGGAGCTTCCCCACTCACCTTGGCCGAAACCTTCACTGCACTAAGGAGAAAAGTTTTCATTTCATCAACGCATCCGCATTCCGATCTTTGTGAGTATGATTCCGCCATACTTCAATATTGTTCATTCATTATATATATTTGTTTGCTCTTTTGATCTTGGGACATGGATTAGAATTTCCAACAAGAAGTGATCTTGACTTTGGCAAACAAATCACAACGTGGACAAGACATGCGATATGGAACAAACCTTCATGATTCAAACACATCCGTGATGGACAAAGGTCTGACTTTGGCCAACAAACCAGTGCCAATCTTGGATCTTGAGAGAGAATCATTCAATGAAGGAAACGCTTAATATTTATTGAGGGTTTTTCGAGTAAATTGGCAACCATTTATTATCTTTGTTAGGTCTCATCATAGACCCTTAAGCATGCATTCTAAAAGCATAATAAGGCGTGAGAATAAATTAATAATGATATGCGGATGGATATATAAAACATTTTGTTCCTAGAACAAATCTCTCCATTTCCTCTCTCCCGCTAGCACTATTCTTACTTCTACCTAATTACATAACACTTCTAAAGAAACCTCATTTACATTGAGGGGAATAGGTGAGAAGAGAAATACAAAGTGTCAAGAGGTAATAGGCTGGACACGCAGGTCCAATTCAATAAATTCTAAATTTATTGCAATAATTTCCAATCATACGTCATCGGTGAATCTTCGGGAAACGGACCAATGAGATTCGAACATAATTAATCTGAGATTAATTACGGAGAGATTTTATCTACGATAAATATTATTTGAAGAGAGAGAACGATTAATTGGAATTAATCGATAAAATAATATATTCGATATATAAACGAAATTAGATTTCGACGCGGAATTAAAATTGGATTTTAATTCGGGCAAACGAATTAATTTAGAATTAATTCACGAGCGACATAAATAGTAATGTTGCTAGGCATAATTATTTAATTAAATTTGATTTAATTACGTCGCAACGGAAAATTCGTTAATTCGGAATTACCGAACCCGAGCCTAGAATGTGTTTGCGGGCCCACTCAGATTTTGAATTTAAGTGGGGCCCACAAGTCACATCATTAGTCACTTTAAGTGATGGAAGTCTTGTCAACTTTTTTTTGTGATTGACTTCTAGTCACTTTTGAGTGATGGAAGTAGTTGGAAGCATTAAATGTTATTTTCCCTCCAAATTTATTTTAGCTTTTTAGAAAAGCATATACCTGTTGGATTCTCTAAGGTCCAATGATCATTATCAAGCAAGAAAATATATGTGATTACACGAAGAAATACGGCGGAAACATACTTACAACGATCGGTTGAGATGCGACGAAGAACACTTCAACTTTCTGCCCTCTCCAAGTCACGGCAATGGCTAAATTTTTTATCTTCATTTTCGGTTTTGGGTGGTCCTCCATGCAAGCTCCAAGCTTGTGTTGATTCCTTGCTCATGTAGTGAGTGCCCTATCACCTTGTATGGACTCATTTGTATGCTAGCACTCAAGAATTTGCCACAAATTTCACTCTATTCCTTCTCCATTTTCACGGTCAAACCAGAAACATTTTTAGAAGAAAGTGGCCTGTTGGCCGAGAGAGAAGAAGGAGAAGATTTGGCTCCAATTTTGTGAGCCATGTAGAGACAGAGAGATAAGATAGTTGTTTTTAATTTTGTATATCAAATACCAAAAAATTAAAAGTCAAATATCATTAAAATAATGATATATTTCTTTCAAGCTTTCAAAAAGCTTTTCAACAACTTCTATCACTCACATCACTCAATCAAGTGACAACTTGTCACATCACTCAAAGTGACATTTGATTTGACGCTTGATGTGACTAATGATTTGACGCTTGATTTAACTTGCGTGCCGCACTCGAATTCGAAATGTGAATGCGCTCGCAAACACTCGTGCGCTCGGTTTCGCTAATTTCAAATTAATGAATATTTCATTGCGACACAATTAAATGATTATGCCTTGCGAAATCACTATTCACGTCGCTAACGAATTAATTCTAAATTAACTCGTTTGCCCGAATTGAAATCTAATTTTAATTCCGCGTCGAAATCCAATTTCTTATAAATATCGAATATATTATTTAATCGATTAATTCCAAATTAATCGTTATCTCTCTTTAATTGATATTTTATCCCAGATAAAATATCTCCGCAATCAATCCCATATTAATTTTCTCTCTCATGTAATCAATCCCAGATTAATTAAAGTACGAGTCATACGTCATCGGTGAATCTTCGGGAAGCGACCCATGAGATCCCCGGATATGTTGGCAGTAAATTTGGTCGTCGGACTATCCGAACATGTAAGTACCTCGTACTACGTGTATACCGATTTCCAAGACAAGGTTCGCTTCTAGCAAAGCGCCATGCCTACCTAATTCTCCAGAAATATGCTTACAGGAATAAGCTATCTATATCAGGCGTAGTATACATAGTATTACGTATGTCGATCCAGTATCAGATGATCACGTGCTAGGCCTGGGGCAGGAATTGTGTCTACCCCGTATGAAGCACATGTCGGATGTCTGGTAACTAGTCTCTATAATCGGATATACATGACCTTGTCATAATATCCCGATAGCTGCAACATTTAAGAGAACCAGTCCCGTATCCTACGTGACCATCATCTCCACTATGACTGGAGTGATACTTCCATCTTGACATCACACCCAACACACTACGATTCTCGATATACCCAGAAGAGACGTACACAGAAACCGGTTAAAGCCCTGGATGACCAAAACCAAAGCATATTGATTGTCGCAAGTATTAGCGGTGCAAGTCTCAGGTTAAGACCAAATACACCTACCCTGATTTCGGACTTCCATAGACACATAGTCATACTACCAATGGAATTCCGAGGGGGTCTATCCAGAGCGAAGCTGTTTCCCGTACCATCGGTAAAACACAACCTCTTATTACACTTCCATGAGTATCATATACCCAAATATATGAGATCTATGCCGTTGTGCCCTCACAACGCACACAAGTGTAATACCAGTCTTTTACATATTTATCGATGTCCAATCTCGACAATGCTTTGACTATGGATATTTAATGATTAATCCTTCGTGGACTGATACTGTCTCATATCATTCTCAATCCAGGAACTAATCATAGGGACCTCCTATCATTTATACATCTAGGTGATCTAATAACAAATGATAAGAGTGCAATATTCTTTGTTACATAGTTAATTTGTACAACAACACCATGATCTGTACAAATAGTGACGCTATGGGTCATAATTGTCCAACAATCTCCCACTTGGCCTATAGCCAGTCACTCGAGTGTCTGACACCCGAACTATGTACGGTTGGCTCTAATTACTGAGAAAAAACTTTCGTCAGCGGATTTGCATGATTATCGTCTGATGCGATTTATTCAATCATCACATCGCTACGATGTATGATCCGAATGAATCAGATGAATAGTCGTAGTATTTATCTGGATCGTTGATGAGACCATTAATTCTTAGCCTGTGCTGACGCCTAGCTCAGCTGCTAACGTAATTATATCTAATCTAATTAGATTTGTTATTGACCCAAATGGCTTCTATTGCCGCCTCAACTGAAGCAATTAACCCGCATTTGTTGTTTATAACGGTAACAGTATCTTGCTTGGAAGATATCCAGCTCACCGTTCCATTATTCAAACTTTATAGTACCGTTGTTCCGACTTATAGTCATTTTTTATCGGTTAGGAAACTTGCAGTAGTGATCCCAGTCACTCCAAGTTCTCCTTCTCCACAGATTAAGACAGTATCCTTAGTTCTCTAAGATACTAACGGATGTTCTTAACATCAATCCAGTGACTATCACTTGGATTGGCCTGTTTGTGAATCCATATGCTCAAAGCGTATGAGACACCAGGTCGCGTACATTTTTCAATGTACGATTTCTCGGAGATTTTTATCGAAAGCCAAGCTTTCACCGATTATTTTATGGGAATATCATTTCCAAGAAATGACATATTATCATTATTTATGTAGGACATTTATTGTCAGTGCGCTCCCACTAACCCTCTTATATACACAAGAATCTTATCGTTTTGAATTAAATCATAGACCATTATGATTACATCAAAATGATAATTCTAACTCAACCATGTTTACTTCAATCCAAACATGGATCGAATAACCTGCAAACCTTGTTTGCTAGTTTTGGTAGGACAAAATCGACAGAATGTTATAAACATCCTCTGAAAGGTTTCCTTTTCAGGAAAGAGATTTTCCGTTAAGCTGACATATTTCATAAATGAAACATGTAGCGTTAGCAAGCATTATCCAAATGGATTCACCGTGGAACTTTTCCATAATAGGGAGTTGATACCTTGTATCACTTCCTCATACGTAGTCAGTTGGTATACCTCAATAAGATAGACATCTTTATGAGGTGAGATCAGAAACCCATACCGCAGGTTGTTTTCTCGACTCTCTCCGACATATGCGGTTCTTGTGTATACAAATATTACTGGTATAGTTTCATCCTTGATGAACTATTTATGTTCCATTAGGAATCGCCGCCTTGAATAGTATCACTTCGATTTTCATCGAGTTATACTATCCTCCCACTTACCACTGCATATCGGTATTCCTCTTAGGAAAACCGTATGGAGAGCAACAATTACATTGTTCTCGTGTGAGTTGTATAAGTACAATACTTTGGTATCCCTACGATTACCTACAATTGGCACTTATCCGATTTGGGTTCTAGTTTGGTATCATCCAAACGTATGCCAAACATACCCAATGTTCAGGAATGAGAAACCCCGTTTCTTTCCCGTTCATATCTAATATGAATTTTGTCTAACAGATTATTATGGAACCTTATTTAAAATAAGTTATGCACTGTTAATGCTTATCTTGTGAAGGAAATGGTAGCTCAGAGCGACTCATGATTAACCTTATCATGTCCAACAAAATTCGGTTACTCAATTCGGACACATCATCAAATGACGTGTTCCGGGAGGAGTCCTCATTGAAAGAATACTTTACTCTTTCAAGTATATTAGAAACTTATTGCTTAAGTATTTTCCATTACGGTCTTACCGTGACGGTATAATTCTATAGCCGATCTGTTTATCTATTTTCGTGTCGAAACTTAAAAGTTTCTGATTTGTGTTCTTCAAAAGAAACACATAACCATAACGTGATTCCACATCCGTAAAGGTCATGAAATATTCATATCCACATCTAGCCTAGCTAGACATGGGCCCACTTGATTCACTATGAACTAGGACTATCAGATCGATGGCATTTACATTTTTACCAAGTAAAGGTGTTTTAGGCAATTTGCCTAATAAACTAGATTCTTAGACTTTATTTGAATAGAATCCAATTAGTCCTAGTACCCACTCTTCAAAAGTGTGGATATACGATTCTTGTTTAATTGTGTCCCAGAAAATAATGCCACAATTGAGTTTCTTCTGATCAAATCAGTTTGAGCTATTTGTTTGTCATGTTATATATTTGAGATTTATTTATATTCAAAATATAAATTCTGTTATTTCACATCTAATGTGTTTATCTCAATATCATCTTTATATAATGAAACACATTAGTGTTCTAGAATATAAAGGTATATCCGCAACGGATATTACACTGATATAGAAATAATATTTCTAGTCAAACTAGTTACATTATAACAGTTTCCTAATTTAAGTACACACCCGAAGGTTGTTCCTAAACTTAGGTATCTACGGTTGAAATAGCGACTTTCGTCCCGTTTCCAATTCGCAGATTAATCTCAATCTGAAGTCAGTATCCTGCTCATAGCAGATTCTGAACATCATTATATATATTTTATGTTCCACACTAAGTATTTAAAATCCAATTTTAATTCTAGTTGTGAACATAATGTTGACAAACATATTTGAAGTCGGAGCCTTGCTCGTCTTCAATTCCTTCATATCTGCTTTGTCCAAACGGCAGTCACGCTTCCGCAATCCCGTTTGCCACAATTAAGCAGACATTTTGGGATATGTCATTTATCTTCCTAGAAGATTATAATGATATTGCCTTTGCCCTTTTTCACATTCCAGTAGCCTTTGGCCAAGCCTCGGGTTTATAGAATATTGATGTAAGGTGCGCCTTGCGCTACTTGCCTAATTGCAAACTTTGACTTTATCTCCTTGAGAATAGTCATTAACTCCCCAAGAGTTAAGTATTACAATTTAGTACTTCTAAGATTCTAAGGATAAATTCTTTGAAGATCCTTCAATTTCATTATCATACTTTAAAGATCTAATCCAAAGTTCTGATTCATAAATTAAGGAGTCTACTGCGACCAGCTTAATAATTTAAGCACTAAAGTTATCATCACATAATCTTCCAAAGATTATGATCTACTATTTTCTTAAATCCGGGCTTAGCCCTAATATATTATTTTATCAAATAAAGTAACTTATTAGTTTCCAGGACCATCCTGAAATTATTCCCATTTGAAAATTAAATCATTTAAATAAATTTTCCCTATGATCATGTTTTAAGTGCTAATCTTTCAATTTAATCTTGATTCTAATAGTCCAACTATTTAATCAACGATTTCGGTACCTTTTATTATAATGATTACAATAGTCCAATTATTTAATCAACTATAATTTTAATAGATTAAAATAAATTATATTGATTACTATAATCCAATTATAAAATCAACTATAAATGAATCGTTTGAATACAGTCCAACTGTTAATTAAAACAACGATTAAATATTAGTCCAACTAACATTTAATTTATTTGACGAATAATATTTGTGATTGAGCGCGTGTGGCAAGTAATTAAACGAATATTGTAAATTCAATTCTTGCCTCGCACTATTTTTCGGCGAGCCTTTAACCCTCTGTCGAGTACTCGGGAAACCATGTTTCCTAGCGGGCTAGGATCCCGTTAAATATCACACAATCTTGACTTTGGCCAACAAATTGTATGATAATTAACTAGGTAGATTTCTAAGATCAATTGGATCATATCCAATTCCTAGATCCAGTAGGGGGACATCCAAGTCCGAAACATATATCTTATATATGCCAATACATCCAATGTATTACCTAACCTTTTTCCTCTGAATCAACTAAGTCTTGGCTTTGGCCAAACAAACTTAGTGATCCCAGTTAAGCGCGACCCATTGACCATGGAAAGCTTCGTAATCAATGTCGATGGACAAGAAGTGGTCTTGACTTTGGCCAACAAACCACAACTTGGACAAGACACTGATATGGAACAAAGCTCTCGTGATTCAAACACATCCTCGATGGACAAAGGCCTTGACTTTGGCCAACTAGCCAATGCCAGTCTCGGATCTTGAGTGAGAATCACTCAATGGAAGGAAAGACGCTTAATATTTTGCGAGGGTTTTTCGAGTGCAAATTGGCAACCAATTTATTATCTTTGTTAAGGTCTCATCATCATACACCCTTAAACATGCCTTCTAAATACATAATAAAGCGTGTATAAAAATAATAATGATATGCGGATGGATATTTTACACATTGATCCTAGATCAAATCTCTCCATTTTCTCTCTCCCGCTAGCACATGTATCACTTCTACCCGTTACACTACACTTCTAAAGAAACCTCATTTACATTGAGGGTAATAGGTGAGAAGAGAATACAAAGAATATGGAGGTGATAAGGCTGGACACGCAGGTCGAATTAATAAATCAAATTTATTACAACAATTTCTAAAATTTCTCCACCCTTCTAATATCCATCCGATATACATTATTCATGCATCGCAACCATGTATTGACACAAGCATGCTATCAATCAATCTAATCAAATTAATTAATCTGATAATTAGTGACCATCCAATGTTCAAACAACGATTTGATTTTTCTCGAGTCAAACTCATTTTTGCGAATAAGTACTCAAAGTACGAATTCATGAATTAAATTAAACTACATAATTAAATCCAATTCAATTTTTATTTAATACAAATTCACTATTTAATTCCAAATTAAATATTACACTTTATTAATAAACCTTTACGACTTAAATTCCAAATTTAATCGTTACGGGTCTCAAAGCCCGATTAACGTCCAACGTCAATTTAATTAAAGTCCAATTGAATTTTAATTAATTTCTTAAGGCGTGGACTTTTGGTCAACTCAGGTCAAACCGAATAACCAAAATCCAATCCGGGATTAACCCCATAAGCCTAAGAATCAATTTAGGCCCAATTAAACTTTAAAGGTCCATTAGTCGCATTTGGGCTTTATGGATGCGGTTTTGGGCCCAATTGGATACAACCAATTTAGCCTAAACCCAACTTGGTACAACCAAGCCCAATAAGCCCATTTACAACATAACAAGCCCAAATCCAATTTTAAGCCTAAATAATTTAATTCAAAAAGTTCCAAATTTCTCAATTAAATTACATAAAGTGTATAACATAATTAATTACCCAATTAACATTTCCAAAACACCAATTAGCCTAATTAATCATGCTTATCATCATTAAATCATGTCCAACACAATTTAACAAAATCAAACCAAATTACATGCTTCTCATGTCTCGGCCAAGGAGGATTTTTATGTCCAATTTTAAATTCAATCCAATTGAATCCAAATCAACATTAAATCAACATCCCAAATTGTTTTCAAGTCATCCAATGAATTAAAATCAAAAAATTCCAAGACAAATAGTGCTATGTATTTTCGGCAAACACATCAAAAATTGGGGAAAAATGTTCCAAACACCTTTTCATCAAATTGATCCAATCAATCCTCAATTAAACATCAATTAAGCATATTAAATCATCCAATTTCATTATTCATGCTCAAAATCAATTTTGCCCAATTTTAACCCTAAATCATTTTCATGGTCAATATTGGCTCAAGATACCATTGTTGGATTCTCTAAGGTCCAAGGATCATTATCAAGCAAGAAAATACATGTGAATACACGAAGAAATATGGCGGAAACATACTTACAACGATCGGTTGAGATGCGACGAAGAACACTTCAACTTTCTGCCCTCTCTAAGTCACAGCAGTGGCTGAATTTTTTATCTTCATTTTCGGTTTTGGGTGGTCCTCCATGCAAGCTCCAAGCTTGTGTTGATTCCTTGCTCATGTAGTGAGTTCCCTATCACCGTGTTGTGTGCTAGCACTCAAGAAATTTGCCATAAATTTCACTCTATTCCTTCTCCATTTTCACGGTCAAACCAGAAACATTTTAATAAGAAAGTGGCCTGTTGGCCGAGAGAGAAGAAGGAGAAGATTTGGCTCCAATTTTGTGAGCCATATATAGAGAGATAGATAAGATAGTTGTTTTTAATTTTGTATATCAAATACCAAAAAATTAAAAGTCAAATATCATTAAAATAATGATATATTTCTTTCAAGCTTTCAAAAAGCTTTTCAACAACTTCTATCACTCACATCACTCAATCAAGTGACAACTTTTCACATCACTCAAAGTGACATTTGATTTGACGCTTGATGTGACTAATGATTTGACGCTTGATGTGACTTGCGTGCCGCACTCGAATTCTAAATGCGAATGCGCTCACAAACACTCATGGGCTCGGGTTCGCTAATTCCAAATTAACGAATATTTCGTTGCGACGCAATTAAATGATTATGCCTAGCGAAATCACTATTCACGTCGCTAACGAATTAATTCTAAATTAACTCGTTTGTTCGAATTAAAATCTAATTTTAATTCTGAGTCGAAATCCAATTTCTTATAATATATTGAATATATTATTTAATCGATTAATTCAAAATTAATCGTTATCTCTCTTTAATTGATATTTTATCCCAGATAAAATATCTCCGCAATTAATCTTAGATTAATTTTCTCTCTCATGTAATTAATCCCAGATTAATTAAAGTGCGAGTCATACGTCATCAGTGAATCTTCGGAAAGCGACCCATGAGATTCTCGGATAGGTTGGCAGTAAATTTGATCGTCGGACTATCCGAACATGTAAGTACCTCGTACTACGTTTATACCGATTTACAAGACAAGGTTGGCTTCTAGCAAAGCGCCATGCCTACCCAATTCTCCAGAAATATGCTTACAGTAATAAGTGATCTATATCAGGCGTAGTATACGTAGTATTGCGTTTTTCGATCCAGTATCGGATGATCACGTGCTAGGCCTGGGGTTGGAATTGTGTCTGCCCCGTACGAAGCACATGTCGGATGTCTGGTAACTAGTCTCTATAATCGGATATACATCACCTTGTCATAATATCCCGATAGCTGCAGCATTTAAGAGAACCAGTCTCGTATCCTACGTGACCATCATCTCCACTATGACTGAAGTGATACTTCCGTCTCGACATCACACCAAACACACTACGATTCTCGATATACCCATAAAAGGCATACACAGAAACCGGTTAAAGCCCTGGACGACCAGAACCAAAGCATATTGATTGTCGCAAGTATTAGCGGTGCAAGTCTCAGGTTAAGACCAAATACACCTACCTTGATTTCGGACTTCCATAGACTATAGTCATACTACCAATGGAATTCCGAGGGGGTCTATCTAGAGCGAAGCTGTTTCCCGTACCATCAGTAAAACACAACCTCCTATTACACTTGCATGAGTATCCTATACCCAAATATATGAGAACTATGCTATTGTGCCCTCACAACTCGTACAAGTGTAATACTAGTCTTTTACGTATTTATCGATGTCCAATCTCGACAATGCTCTGTCTAGGGATATTTAATGATTAATCCTTCGTGGACTGATATTGTCTCACATCATTCTCAATCTAGGAACTAATCATAGGGACCTCCTATCATTTATACATCTAGGTGATCTAATCACAAATGATAAGAGTGCAATCTCCTTTGTCACATTGTTAATTTGTACAACAACACCATGATATGTACAAATAGTGACGCTATGGGTCATAATTGTCCAACAATACCAAATATTGGATTGGATTAGATGAGTAATGGTTTTAGAAACAAAACACAAGTCATTCACTCCATCTCACTCTCTCATGCTCACGGCTTTGAGCCAATTTTTTCTCTCTATTTTTTCCTTTGGCCGAGAGTCACTAGGAAGATCAAGGGGATTTTTGTTGTAATTTTCTCCATTGCTAGCACATTCTAGGAATCATCTAAGGTGTTAGGGAAACCAACCTTTGAGCTTGGAATCTCAAATCAAAGCTTGGAGCTTGGATTCAACACTTCTAAGGGGCTTGGCCGAAACTTCAAGGAGAAAATTTTTGTGTTCAACGCATCCAAGACAAGGAACCTGATGTAGATAAGGCCCTAAACTATCCAGATTTTGAATCTCACAGTAATATCAAATAAGGAAGTTGTCCTGATGAAGCCTATCTCATACCTATCTTACATGAGTAATAGACTCCACCAGGACACATAATATCAGAATAAGGACATCGATGTCCATCAAAACGTAAGATGCCTATTCCAGCCCTTCCCACCTAGATAGAGATAACTGTAAGAAAACACAGTGCCCATAGTGATATATTTTGAGACACAAATAACGGAAATTGAGAGATAGTTCACTCAGAAAGAGACCAAATGGGCTTTTAAAGGCTAGAAAAGTAAGAACCTAACATAAGATAAGATTGGCCATTGGCCACACTAGTAAGAATCCTTAGATTATAACAATTCCAGTAGAGATCCATGTAAGTTAAAAAGACAGACCCATGAGGTTGGAGACACTCAGGAGTTGACAAAAGTATCAGTCCAGTAAGATTAAATGACATAGTTGTAGCCTATAGCAAAAGCAGAGAGCATAGATCTAGAAAGTAGCCAATAAGAATGAACCACCACTAGCCTCGACAGCACGGCTTCGAGCCAAAAGGTATGATTTGAAAATAATAAAGAAGGGTATGGAAAGGGACAAGGGAGTTCAATACGCTTAGTGACATAAGTAATGTAGCTTGGAGACAACAACATAAATGGAAACTTAAGAATAATTAGTAAAAGTGGTGGAACCCTAAGATAAGGAAAAGTTGATGTAGATTCCAACAGACAGACAATAAATTTTCTGTCCAGTAGTTCTACTCTAGGAAGTATATGGACATCTAACTAGATATGCGAGCATGTGTTCACCCCCAATTTAGAGCCCAGTAAGAAGTTGAACAAGTAAATAAGAGTGTCTGATATGATTGACAGATTTCGAAACAGCAAGATAGTCAAACCAAGAAGTTCAACAGAACCTAGACAAGAATTAGGAGATAGTAATATTTTGTACTAGATAGAATAATCTGAAGTCATAGTAAATCTAGTTGAATCTAGAAGAAATAACCCACCCTTTCGTAGAACGAACAACCTTCAAGAAAGTAAAGGCTCAAATGAGTAAGGAGCCATAGTAAGAAACATAGAGAATGCCCTCATAAGTTAGAGATACGATTTATAAATAGCCCTTCATTATACTATAATGGAAGGACTAGTAAGAAAATAGCACCCGAACCAAAAGTATTAGTGGTGATACCCTAACCTGTCAATATGATGTAGAGCTTCCATGGAAGTAATGACTAAGAGGGTTAAGAAACTGAGATTAGTAGGAAGAATAACAGAGGTAGTACGACAGGAGTTTGAAAGAGCATGACCCTTAAGAAGGTTCTCAGTAATAGGTAGTAAGACCAATAGTCAGAAATGAATCATGAGTAAAATCGAAGAAGGAAATTCAGATAGTACCCCTCGTAGAAGTACCTTAGTGTGGGAGCCAGCACCAGATATGTAAACATGTGAGTCCTAGGCAATAGATGAGTAGCACTTGCAACTACAGCACATGTAGCTAGTGAGATCACCACAACCAGAAAGGTTTCAGGACCAATCCCCACCCTCCCAACCTTCGTTAGACAACAACAACAAAGATGGACCTCGATGCTCGCCTTAAGATATTCCCAGAAATAAGTGAATGCGTAGTGGAAGGAGACCGAAACATAAACCTTCAGATTTAGTACAAAAGCATAATAGAATAGGAAAATAGCTCTAAGTAAAAGATTTAAGAAAGAACTTGTCTAGATGAAACGATGAATAGAGAAGGTATTAGTCAAAACATGATGAGAATACAAAAGAACCAGCATTAAACATGACTAGGGGCATGTAAAAGATAATATCCTTCAGATAAGGAGACAGAGACATAGGCCACAGAAGTTCGAGGTATAGAATAGAGCAGGAAAGAAGACGTAAATGACAGCAAGTAAAATGTTTAGAGGTGGAACTATCGAGATAAGACGACAATAGAAAAAAGATACTAGATAAACAATGACAGAAGTGCATAAGTGCTAAGATAGACTTCGATGGTTAAGTTCAGTAGTACTGCAGAACAGCAAGCTTTCTCAGCGTCGAAATAAGACTGGAATTTCATCAGATAGGAAACGGAAGGAAGGTAGTGAGTATAACCTATAAGTTCCCATGCAATATACCTAGCTAAGAAATAAGGTAAAGTATGAACTGAAATAGATTTATTGAGGTATAATATAGAGACGGCCAAAGAAATTAGGTAAACGGATATTGTTGAGACAAAGACAACACCTAACAGAATTAGACTATGGGAACAACTAAAAACAGGATATTCTTATGTGCAATCAGACAAAGAGAACAAGCCAGTGTAAAGGATAGTTGACCAGATTTATAGTAGCAATGAATTTAAAGATACGAAAGAGTGTGAATATTAACCAGAATCGAGTCGCCAACGTCGACCTTAATAGTAAGCTAGAATTACATGGAGAATTTGGCCATGAATTTTTAGGTCCTCAGCCCCACAGATAGGCAGAGATAGGAGAACTTAAAGGACGGGGCTGTTAAGAAACTGAGGCTTAGTAAAGAGAGAAAGAGAGTCAAATAGAGAAATTAAGAGGAAGAATGCTAAGATCAAATCGAGCCTGTGAAACCAAGGAAGTATCAAGTATATTTAGTTGCAATAGCGTCAAGGATTACCTTGCATACAATTACCCCAGAGTTAAGACAAAATGAGAAGAAACCTAACTATATGACTATAGATATGATAACACTAACTAAAAAGAATTCAGATATATATCCATTGAGGTCATACAACATCACTATATCTTAGACACAAATATACTTCTTAGTGAAACAGATTAGAATAAATTCCTCATATAAACCAAGTGTGATTGTTGAGGACAAATGATTCAATTGGAGTAGTTGTGGATATGACCATATTAGACCCAGTGCGTCAAATTTGGTCAGGACCTTACAAGTTAAGTGTACTTGGGTAGAAGCAATTATAAGAAGAGTGATCGTTTCAGAAGTCTTATAAAGTAGTAAATCTTTAAGAAAAAGAATGAGATGAAATGAAATTCTGCCACAGGATATCAGACAGGAAAGGCAATTCTCTTGGCCACTAATTTAAGAAAATCCTATGGTCAAGTCATAAGAAATAAAGTACCTGTTATCACATCTTTTGAAGTAACCTGGAGTGTAGAATAAGAGATAGATAAATTTTATAAGTCCATGAAAAAATACATTTCTGTATAAGCAATATATATATTGTACGAACTTAGTTTCCACACTAGAAAAAGAGTTGTTGAAGGAACTTCCAAGGACCAAGTATTCAGCTAAGAGTTAAATAGAGCATATCACAATAAGAGATTTCCAGAAGTCGTAATATTAAATTCTCGAGCAGAATAGTAGAAAGGAAATAATGAGGATAATAGCAGTAATGCTCAGATGATTTCAAACCAAGAAGGACCTAATAAGTTCAACATCAAAAGGGATTCGAGGACGAATCTTATTTAGGGGGAGAATTTATAACACCATGGTATTTCCAATAATTATTATATTGTGGGAGGCGTGACATGATATAGATCATGTTCAAGCATATATATGCTCATGAATTATTCTGTTTTACATTCGATGAATTCCTCGCAAGTTCCGATACGTAATTCATTTCAAATTCAATTCGGACAGTTCATGGTATTTGGACCATAACTTCTACATACGATCTCCTATTTTTATGAACTTTAGATCGTGAGAAAGTTAAGATCATGACCTACAACTTCCATGTTTGACATTTTTTGAAATTCGAAGCAGAAATGGGTCAAAAATACAGCTTCAAAATTTGGATGAATAGTATCCGAGGACTAATCTAGAGAATTCTCAAAGTTTCTAAATTTTTCTTCTCATAAATCATTTACAATTAGCCCCTAGTATAAAAAAGGGACACTATTCAAACAACCCTAACATTTTGAGAAAGAGAAGAAATCGTGAGAAAGAAAGAGAATGAAGAAAGGAATGGAAGAAATAGGGGAAGTCATTTCCCACCCAAAATCAAGAGGAAGTAAATGTTAACCAACCCACTACAAGCTAGGAAGAATGGTATCAAGCCTAGAAGACTTGAATTGTGAAGAAAATCAAGTGAAATGAGGTAAAGAAATCTTGAACCAAAACTTGGATTGTGGAATTTTGATGGTATGATGCTAGGTTAGAGTTATGGACATGCCATAGAGTGCATTTAGGTGAATAATAAACAAAGAAATTGATTTTATGATGAAATGCCTAAATTTTTGGAAATCCTAAATGTTGAGTTAAAACAAGAGTTATGAGATTAAAGGGTTGTTTTGATGAGGATATATTGGTATAGAATGTATGAATTTGAAGCTTAATATAGTGGTTTTTGTGAAGATTGTAATGTATAAATGTTGGGAATGCATTTGGACAAACTAGACATTGAAAAGTTGATTTTGGGGACTGGAAACAGGCGAGTGTCACGACGCTAACAGTATAGAGTCGTGACGTGTAAGAATCAGAGGCTCACTACCTTGGGCCTGGTTATATGAGCGTCGCGACACTCAGTATTTAACGTCGCAACGCAAGATAAGCAGAGGCTCTACCTCTGGTCTGATCAGGTGGGCATCACGATGTGTAACGTCTGACATCAGAATGCGAAACAGAACATGCTCTCTGCCTAGCTTTGCTTGCATGGGCATCATAACGTGCCAGACTTGGCATCGTGATGTGATATAGAAATAGTTACATACCATTTCAATTCCAACCCTTGATATTAGGGACCACCCTAAGGGTTTCGTGTCAGTCCATATATACGTATTTATGTCATATTAAAAGTATCATACACCTTGTAGTGGTAATAGTCAGTTGAATTGAGAAACCTAGACTACTTCTAAAGTATGCCTCACAGTACATATGCTAATCAATTTTATGAATTATAGATCATTACAGGAACCATAATCTCTTACGGTGGAGTAAAGTAATGCCAGTCAGATTCCAAAGCAGTGAGTGGACTCTTGTATAAACTTGTGTTTACTTATATGTTTTTGAGTTGAAACTTACTTTTCCATATTTAAGGCGTTAGCCAAGTTTATCTCAGATGTTTTATGAATAAAGATGTTTCGAGAAATGTTTTAGAAAGAGATGATTTTCAAAGCATGATTTTGGTGATTTTTCGAGGCATGGGGGAAAAACCCACCTCTGTTGTAACTTGACAAACATATGGAATTGATGGACACAGATAACATGTACACATGCAGTTCAAGACTATGGATAACAGATGCCTCTAGATCCCAGATTCTGAGTCAATAGGGTAGCATAGATCCATACATCTGACTCTAGTTTCATGCCTTGGGGGAAGGGGAGACGTAACACCCCAAGACCACCAAATTATATGTACGGGGGGACGGTAAGATGAAACTCTCCCATGCGCCAGATATTCATATACAGATATTCATATATATATATATATATATTTCATAAATGGATTTCCAAAAATAGAATTTTCAAAAAAGATAAGTTTTATGAAAGAATTTTCAAAAAATATTTTCCATAATAGTTTTGTAGAAATAGTTGTGTTTTCTGATAAGAAAGAGATCTCATAAAAGATTATTTTCTGGGAGGATTTTCGATTTTTAGAACCATGAATTTTCAGGATGAATCGGTTTTCATTTTAAACTGTCCACTCACTAGATCTTTTAAACAATCTAACCCTCCCTCACTCCCAGTTTCTTATTTTATAGGTATTCCCGGAGGACGAGCTCGAGAGGATGGATACTGAGGGCAGTCACTAGAGGGGTCCGAGTCCACTAGATCGTGTCACAATACAGTCGTAGTCAAGTAAAGTCATGTGTTGGATACATGGATAGTGTTGAGTGTGTGTGTAATAAGTCAAGATGTCCATGAACAGAGTAGTAAAGAGAAGTATTATTAAGAGTACAGTTATAAGTTCTGATTTGCATATCATTTTTATGAGTCGGGCAATGGTCCTTATGCATGAGTTTATATTTCCAGATGAGTTTAGCAGTATTGATCACGTTCAGAAAATCAGAGGCTCAAGGGGATAGATAAGTCTATTCCATGCCGGTAGTATCTCTGGTACATGGTGTTACAATGTTGAAAACATATATCATACATGAAAACATGATCTAATTTCTAAAATCTATGATTGTGTCTGAAAACTAAATATCATAAAATCATTTCTAAAAACATACACTATAATAGTAACCTAGGGGTGTGTAACCTACCTAATGAGACTTGGCACCGTGTAGGCAGAGGAACGTAAACATGAACATGTTGAACCTATATGGTAATCAGTGCCCCAAGGTTATTCGAGAAAACCCATGATGCTAAACTTGATGGAATGACACTAGACCAGAGTTTTGAAAACTCATGGATATACTTATAAAAATATTTTCTAAAACAAAATCTGAATTTTATAAAATCATTTCTGAAAAGATAAATCATACACATAGAGGAACCTGATATTCAAGAAGATGAAGAACCTTCATTACCCACACTCCGTAGGTCCGAAAGGGTATCTAGAGCTCATGAATGCTTGTATTTGATACAAGAAATGAGTCTTGATGTTCTATTAGTTAAAGAGACCATTTTACCTATAGAGTGCTATCAGAACATTTCATGACACTACAACTGTAATTTCATGACCCTTTTACCTGCTAATGCTACATGACATGTCGTGTTGTGCTCATGACATGATGTGTTCATGACATGCTATCAGAACATTTCAACGTAACCCGTTCGGCTACCCGAAGTGCCCGAAATCAATAAACGGCATAAAACCCCAATTTTGGCCAACCTTGTGGAAAACTATAATTTTCCTCAAATGTAAACTACGATTGTAATAGCATGTATCTAGCCATTTCTAATTGCATAGCATGCATTTCTAATACTGTCAATCGTTAAAATTTCCAAACCACTCAAATTATAGGCTTAAACCACACATACTTGTGGTGACTTGGCTACGACTAAAATAATGTGTGCATCATGTTTCTAACATCCTATAAAACATGCTGAGTGTGCAAAGTGTGTCTAATGAACCCTAAAAATGAAATCCCAAAAATGGGGGGCTTAATGGAATCATGAAATTATAAGAAATAAATGCAAGAAATGAAGATTATAGACTTACATGAACTCCTTAGAGCTTAAAATGCATGAAATTTGAGATATGGGCTCGAAATGGGAAAAAACTCGGGGCCTCCATTAAAAAAAACGTCATTGAAAAATGAAATGGCGCAGGTTAATTTTTATAAACGCGTAGAGACTGGTATACCACTCCCTTGACCGGTATGTCGGGGTCTAATATAAAATATCAAAGATTTGAGATTACCAAGGCTAGTTTAATGAATCAATATGCATGATGTGGCAATGGTATGCTGACATTGAGACCGATATGGAGATCGGTTTACATTCTGTTGATTCCACTAACGGTATTCTAGATTTAGGGGCACTGGTACACTAATTTACGGACCGATGTGACGGTCCCATAACTAAAAATCTGCCTAAATGAATGTAAAATCATACCGATTGCGTGTGAACTTGGACCGTTACCGCGGTTAGCATGCATATATACTATACGAGCGATAAGCATCGCATACATGACCTACATGACCATGATATTTCTTACATGTATTACTGTACATGCTAAAATCTGGGATGTTACAGGTGATGACCTTCCCTGGTGAAATATTTTCAAAAGAGACGGTATCGTCAAAAGTGACCACCTTGGCCATGTAGTTGATGGCCGGGATAAGGTGGCCCATCTTGGGCCTTATATTTTATGGGAGATCATTGATCCCCAGAGTGTCGGGAGAGTTAGCCTCTTAACGAGCCAAGGCCATCGATGGCTTCCCGTGTGGTCTATTGGTTTGCCCAGAGGCGTTGACTCCTACAGGTTAAGCTATGTTGTTTCACCACTGACCTTATGCGTTTGCCTCTTTTGTTACCTCAGGAGCGGTGGTGGTGGTGGTGGAATTTGTTTCCGTGAGGACGGCGGTGGTAGTGATGTAGTAAGTCAGGGTCATAGAGCACTTAGCCCACCGTGAGCCTAACATTTCCTAGCACCTATAATGTGCAAGGGGTTGATCCTCTTTTTGGACATTGCTACATAAGAAAAAAAATACAAGTTAGAAAGCCAAAAATATGATCGGGTCAAATTAGAAGAGGATGGCAGTAAGAAAAGTTGATCGAGTCAAATTTAAAGCAGGGAAGAGGTTGGTTAGTAACTATCGTGCCTTCTACTAGTGGAAGGAGGGTGCTCAGTATAAGACCTGCCTCAGCTAGAGAGTGTAGGAAACGCTTTCCTTGCGCAGCAGAAACAGTTTAGGCACACGGATCAGACTTGAAAAACATTTTTTCCCTTCCCTTTGAACTACCGAATGTTACTGCCACCACCACTAAAATTTTGCTTCAGTTTTAGACAAAATTTAAGCCCCGAAAGAGCCTCGGAACAGTCCACGAACAGTCGGAAAAAAACTGGACTGTTTTGGACTCGATTCGCGCCCAACGAACTACAGAAACAGCCCCTGTTGGTTCTGATTTTTCACTTGAAAACAGCCCCAACACAGCCCCAAAACACCACAAAATATTCCCCCTAAAAAACTGGATTAAAACGAAACAAAACCAAGTTCCTTTTCACCAAGTATATGGGCGGTAATGAGCAAAAGAATGCCTCACTGCCGTGTACAAAGAATAAAAAGATGAAGAATATATTTTTTCGACACCACAAGTCTTCCGAGCTATGTCTCATAACCAACGGAAACTTATGTGGGCAAGACTCACAAAAACAATCCCTAAACTATTTAGAGATAAAGTCACACAATAATTTTTGTTCTTTTGATTTTTGTTTTCCTATGTTCTTTTTCTTTTCTCAACAATTGAGACGGTTTGAAGAAGAAGAAGATGGAGGCTATGTTAGAGAATGAGAGATCATAAAAAAGAAAAATCAAATTTTCTTTTACCTAGGGTTACTAATTTCCAAAATTAACAACCCTAGCCCCCCCCCCCCCCCCCCCTCCAAAGCAATATTCGGCCATATGGCTTTTTTTTTGTAACATTAATCCTTTATTACTATAATAAAGGATATGTTACAAAAATAAAAGGTGTAATTGCCTTTCATAAAGAGAAATTACTCAAACCAATCAAAAACCTTTCAAAAACCATTTTTAGAAAATCAAAAATCAAATTTTATATTTATTAAATTATATAAATAATATAATTGAATAATATGTAATAATAGTCATTAAATAATTATTAAACTATATAATAACCTTTTAATATATAGTATCAAGTGTGACACACCAATATTATTAATCATATTAATAATATTTATACATATGTGAGTATATAATTGGACTATCCAATTATACTAAATCTGCTATAGTATATCGAGCTAGCACGGGGACCAAATGGACCTACGGTTCCGAGCTCCAATAATCTCGAAATATTAATTAAGCTCTTAATTAAATATTCTGAATTATTAACTTCGGGTTATTCCACTAAAACCCTGAAGTTGCATTCTCGTTGTCGTAGATGATATATAAAGCCGAACCAAGTCGGTGTCCATTGATATAGTCACTACATACGAATTGACCCTTCACGAGTATCTCGTAATTAGAGTCGGGTCATAATTTCCATTATACCCCTCTAATTATTTTTACCTTAAGTCCCATTGATTCATTAATGAACGATTATTTATAACCATTATGAATTTTAATCTTTCTATTCGTAATAGAAAGACTTGAGCGCTCAAACCGTTCAAGTACCGAATCAACCCTTAAGAAAGATACTCATTTACTTCTCACAAGAAGGAGTGAACTCCATATCTATGTAAAATATTCCCAGCTACACAACAGACCATGCCCCCAAAGTACGTAGCTATTGGTCGAGACTGCTACACCAACCTCACCTTTGTAAATCAAAGGACATAGCCTGTAATGCAGGAGTTCGTAGTACACTCAGGATTAAGATCAATCCATATATGATCATTTAATAGATCGAAATGATTTTCTTTGTTTAAGGGATGTTATAAGAATGTCATTTCCAACTGGGTCCAGTCCTATATGATCACATCATATAAGGTGCCTTCATTCTCATGTCTCTACATAGACGATCCCAGATCAAGATCTCCATACAAATATAGAATGGACCGCAACTATAGATAAACCACAAACAAAGTACTCGCTTTGTTTGCTCTCTATGGACTATTTAAGATTACTAATTTCAGACTTAAATCCTCTTGTGTATGACACTCATACACTAAGTCTGAAGGCACATAAGTAATCTAGGGTATTCAAGATCATTTACAATATGCGAAAATTAAACAAACACTTTGATAAATGAATAATGCATCATTTTAAAACACATAAAATTGTTTACATTACATGTAGCTCTAGGGCATACATCCCAACAATCTTCCACTTGTACTAGAGCAAATGGGACATGTCACGTAATCATAGACCATCTCGGTGACCTTCAAACACTTTAGCCGACAAGGTCTTTGTAAATGGATCAGCCAGATTCTCTGCGAATGCAATCTTTGCGACGGTAACGTCTTCTCTCTGCACTATCTCCCTAATGAGATGATATTTCCTCTCTATATGCTTTCCCCTCTTATGGCTTCTTGGTTCTTTTGAATTGCTAGCACATCAAAGGATCATATAAGGTGATAGGGAAACTAATCCCTTGAGCTTGGAATCAACATCAAAGCTTGGAGCTTGGATTTCACATTCAATGGAAAGCTTGGAGACTTTCAAAGGCAAAAGTTTTGTGTTCAACATCTCCAAAATCCATTCAAAGTGAGTATTATTTCCGCTTTTCTCCTTTGAGTATTCACATGATTTCTTGCTTAAATTGATCTTGGGACACTTTAGAAACCCAACAATGGTATCAGACTCTATTTTAGTATGAAATTTGATTAGGGTTTATATACTAAAATTTGGGTATTTTTGATTTGAGCATGTTTTAATCAAATTGTTTGTTTGAGTATGCTTGAATGTTGATAACTTAGAGTTATGCATGATAAATTTGAAGAAAAATTAATTGGATTAATTTTCCCAAATAATCTTGGCTTGGCCGAATATAATATATGCCCTAAAGTCATGGTATTTTTTGTTTTTTGATCATTGGATGAGTTTAAAGACATAGATATATTGATTTGAGATTCAATCGGATTGAAATCGGAATCGGATATAAAATCCCTACAAATGCCGGGACCATGTAAGCATGGAAATGAGATGATTTTGTAACAATAATGTTGGACATGTATTGATGATGAATATGCATGATTAATTAATTAAATTGATGATTAGGAAACGTTAATTTAGATAATTAATTAGTGCAATACACTTTAATTAATTAAATTTTGAAATTTGGAAAATTAGAATTTAATTAATTGGGCTTAATTTAGAATTGGGCTTATAATGTTGTATTTGGGCCTAATGGGCTTGGTTGGGCCAAGTTTGTTTAGGACAATTGGATTGGATCCAAATTGGGCTTAAACCATTCCATTAAGTCCAAATATAACAAATGGGCCTTTTATGTTTAATTGGGCCTAATGGGCCGAAATTGGTTTCTTGGCAAATATGGTGATTCCTTAATTGGGCTTTGGTATTTGGGTTTGACCCATATTGACCAAAGTCCATGCCTTAAGAAATTAATTTAAAGCCCATTGGACTTTAATTAAATGGCATTGGATGTTAATTGGGCTTTGAGACCCATTTAGATTAGATTTGGAATCTAAGTCGTAAAGGCGCATTTAAAAGTGTAATTATTTAATTTGGAATTAAATATAGAATTAGTATTGAATACAAATTAAATTAGATTTAAATTGTAGTTCGATATAATTCAAGAATTCGTACTTTGAGTACTTATTCTTAAACGAGTTGGACTCGCGCAAATCAAATCATTGTTTGAACATTGGATGATCACTTTATTCAAAGATTAATTAATTGGATTAGATTGATTGAATAACATGCTTTGTGTGAATACATGGATGTGTTGAATGAATAATGTATATCGGATGGATATTAGAAGAGAAAGGGCAATTTTGGAAATTGTTGTAAATTTAGAATTTATTAAATTGGACCTCTGTGTCCAGCCTTATCTCTCGATTCTTTGTAATTATCTTCTCACCTAATTCCCCTCAATGTTAATGAGATTTCTTTAATTGTATTATGTAATTGGTTAGAAGTTAGAATAGTGCTAGCCGGGGAGAGGAAATAGAGTGATTTGTTCTAGGAACAATCTGTGAGATATCCATATGCATATCATTATTAATTTATTTACCGCGCTTTATTATGCTTTTAGAATGCATGCTTAAGGGTGTATGATGATACCTAATCCAAGATAATAAATTGATTGCCAATTTACGCGAAAAACCCTCAACAAATATTAAGCGTTTTCCTTCCATTGAGTGATTCTTACTCAAGATCCAAGATTGGCACTGGTTTGTTGGCCAAAGTCAAGACCTTTGTCCATCGCGGATGTGTTTGAATCATGAAGGCTTTGTTCCATATCGTATGTCTTGTCCAAGTTGTGATTTGTTGGCCAAAGTCAAGATCATTTCTTGTCCATCGACATCGATTACGAAGCTTTCCAAAGTCAATGGGTTTCGCTTAACTGGAATCATTAAGCTTGTTATGCCAAAGCCAAGGCTTAGTTGATTCAGAGGAAAATGTTAGGAAAATATATTGGATATATTGGCATATATATTGTATATATGTTTCGGACTTGGAGGTCCACCTACCGGATCTAGGAATTGGATGATATCCAATTGATCTTAGAGATCTACCTAGTTAAATATCATACAGCTTGTTGGCCAAATTCAAGGTTGTGTGTTATTTAACGGGATCCTAGCCCACTAGGAAACTAGGTTTCCCGAGTACTCAACAGAGGGTTAGAGGCTCGCTGAAAAATAGTGGGAGGTTAGTATTGAATTTGCAATTTCGTTCAAATACTTGGCTTTACGCGCTTTCAAATTATTTTGTCGATTATATTTATTAGTTGGACTAATATTTTATTATTTTTCTTGTAACAGTTAGACTGGACCCTACATCGTTAATTGAATAGTTTGACTATTGCGATTAAGATGACAGGAAAGTTAAGCATTATAGATATTATCATGGGCGATAATGTCTTTAATGGCACAAACTTTCAAGACTGGGATATGAATCTCAGGATTGTCCTAGGATCCGAGAAATTGCTCTACAGTATAGAGAGACCTCTTGGGCCTAAGCCCCGACCTGATCAGTTGCTTGAGCTAGAGCTTTGGAAGACTCATAGCGATGACAACTCGACTGCTCAATCGGTAATGCTTGCTGCTATGACTCCGTAATTCTGTCGTCAGAACAAGGGATTGGATCCCTATGAGATGATGGCGAAGTTGCATGATCTTCACCGATCTAATCTTAGATCACAAAGCTATGAGTTGTAGAAGAAGCTCTTCCGCGCTCGCATGTCAGATGGTACTTCTTTTGAGCACCATGTGTCACAGATGATTGCTGACATTGAGCAGCTGGGACAGATGGGCATTGTCTTCGAGGTTGAGACTTCAGTAGATTTGATCTTACAGTCTCTCCCCGACACTTGGAGTGGGTTCATCATCAACTACAATATGATGAACCAAGAACAAACTCTTGGAGAGTTGATGTCCACACTGCGTGAAGCAGAAAAAGAGCTCCTAAAGGGCAAGAAGCGCGAGGCGTACTTCGCTTCAACATCTCAGACTCCGAGGGCTTGCCCAAGGCGACTGAAGTTGTAAAGAAGAAGAAGAAGAAGAAGAACAAAGGCAATGCCAAATCGTCAAAACCTTCTGTGAAGGGTAAGGACAAATCCCAAGATGTATGTCTACAGTGCGGGAAGTGGGGTCACTGGAAGCGTGACTGTCGCGATTACAAGGCACACATGAAGGAAATCAAAGCGGGCAAGGCACCGACTTCAGGTATGTTTGTTATAGAAATAAACATGTCTACTACTAGTTTTAAAAATTGGATTTTTGATTTTGGTTGTGGTACTCATATATGTACTGATGTGCAGGATCTGCAGATTAGCAGGAGACTGGCCTCATGAGAGATTGACCTCCGCGTTGGAAATAGGACACGAGTCATTGTTTTGGCCGTTGGCACTTTTGTTTTGGAACTGCCCTCGGGGCATGTACTTAAACTTACAGACTGTTATTATGTACCTAGTTTGACTAGGAATATTATTTATGTATCTATGTTAGCCAAATGTGGGTATACTTTTGTATTTAGAAACACTGGGTGTTTTATGTATAAAAATGATATGGAAATTTGCACTGCTGATGTAAATAATGGTCTTTATATTTTGAATATAAATCAATCTCAAACATATAATGTAACAAACAAAAGGCTTAAAGTAAGTAACAAAGATGAAACTTACATGTGGCATTGTCGTCTGGGACACATAAACAAGACACGTATATCCACACTTTCGAAGAGTGGGTACTTGGACGGATTTGATCCAAATTCATATGACGCCTGTGAATCTTGTTTATTAGGCAAGATGCCTAAATCACCATTTAGCAGAAAGGGTTCACATGCCACCGAACTGTTAGCCTTGTTCATAGTGACGTATGTGGGCCCATGTCTAGCCAGGCTAGAGGTGGATATGAATACTTCATAACCTTTATGGATGATGCATCGCGTTATGGTTATGTGTATCTTATGAGACACAAGTCGGAAACCTTTGAGAAATTCAAAGAGTTTCGACACAAAGTAGAAAAACATATCGGTAAAAATATTAAGACATTACAGTCGGACCATGGTGGCGAATACTTAAGTAATGAGTTTCTTGATTACTTGAAAGAATATGGTATTCTTTCACAGTGGACTCCTCCGGAACACCGCAATTAAATGGTGTGTCCAAACGGAGAAACCGAACTTTGTTAGACATGGTAAGGTCTATGATGAGTCGCACAGAGCTACCTATTTCCTTCTGGGGATATGCATTGAACAGTGCAATACTTATTTTTAATAAGGTTCCGTCAAAGTCTGTTCAACAGACTCCGTATGAAATATGGACAGGAAAGAAACTGGGTTTCTTATTCCTGAAGATTTGGGGTTGCTGGGCATACGTCAAACGTTTGGAAGGTACCAAACTAGAACCCAAATCGGATAAATGCCTATTTGTAGGATATCATAGGGAAACCAAAGGATATTACTTATATCACCCACAAGAGAACAAAGTATTTTTTGCTCTACATGCGGTTTTCCTTGAGAAGGAATTCCTAAATGCAGTGATAAGTGGGAGGAAAGTAGAACTCGATGAAAATCAGAGTGATACTGTTTCTGGCACAGAATCCTTAACGGAACATGAACAGTCCATCAGGGATGAGACTGAACCATAATATTCGAATACACAAGAACCGCGTAGGTCGAAGAGAGTCAGAAAACAGCCTGAGATGTATGGGTTTTGGATCTCACCTCATGTGGATATTAATCTTATTGAGGAAGTGATGAGCGGAAAATATATCAATATTTACCGCCCATTTAACTTAATATTTTGTTTAGTTTCTCGGGTTTGATGAATGTTTTGATGTGTTTTAGTTTATTTTGCAGATAAAATAATATCGGGTCTCAATGAAATCATTTAGGATGAAATGTGGATCAAATAAGGGCAATTATTGGACTTGATATATTAATTTTGGAGATTGGAAACTTGAAATGGCGTTTTGACGAAGTGTAGTTTTGGAAATTCCAGTTTTGCGCATCTGTCATATTTTGGGCATAACGTTTTACTCAGATATCGGATTGAGCTGATTCAAGTGCCAGATTAAAGAAGATTCAACGATCTACAACTTTGAAAGAGAACATATTTTCAAATTCTGATGATTTCATGACCGAACTTAATGAACCATCCAGAAGTGTGTGGAGTGTAATTATTAAAAGTCATTATCAATCATTTTCAAAGCAAAATATTAATTAATAAATAATTAATAAAAATTATCAAATCACCACCAAACAAGATAAGAAATTATTGGAGCAATTATGGATTTGGTGGAGTATTAGTGGAGAAATTAATAATGTAATTGGTGGAGAAATTGATTGATGATTTGATGGTGGCAAAATTTTGCCTATAAATACCAAGCCATTTCATTTGTAAAATTCATACTTTCTTCTTTGAAATTCTTAATGAATAAATAAGAAGATTGTATCTAGTTGTTTATTTTTAGTTTTCAGTAATTAATTTTCAGTTTCGCACTTTCTTTTCTTTACTTTTCAGTTTTTACTTTCCGCAATTTACTTTTATGCACAATACTTTTCTTTTTTAATTTTTAGTTTTTATTTTTTTTTCAGTAATGAGGAGGTAATTTCCCCAGCTAGGGTGAAAGGTAATTCTTTTACTGTTACTATTTAAATTAATCTCCCTTAAAAATAATATATTCACTATTTAAAATACTGATTAATAAAGGATACCGCTATATTGGTCGGTTGGCAATTCAATTTAATCTGGTTTAAACCTGACTAATCAAGGATACCGCCAGATTGGTCGGTTGGTAAATTTATTTGTACCGCCTTTATGGCTGGATTATGGACAAATATTACCGCCTATATGGCTGGTTGGACTTAATTTGACTTAATCAGGATACCGCCAGATTGGTCGTTTGGTAAAATAATATCACAAGTTTATATATTATTTTATGGGAGATATCTAAATTAGTAGTAGTAAAAGTAATTCTTTTACCTTAGCATTTTATTTTATTTTACTTTTCAGTTTTACTTTATGTCTTTTACTTTTCAGTATTTTTACTTTATGTCTTTTACTTTTAAGTTGTTACTAGCCCTAGTTATGTGTTAGTTATCTGGGGTTGTGATGAATTATAATATCACCGGTTTATAAGGGGTTATTTTATAGTTGAGTAATTTAAAGGTTTACTTATTAAGTCTTAAGCTTAATGCTTCTTGTTGTCTGATCACCAATAAGATTGATGTGGTAAATCTAAAATGAACTAGACATAGGGATTTTAGGTTTTAGCCTTAGACTTAATAGCCCACGATCTTCCTTGAGGATATATAACCCTTTAATAGATTTCCTTACAGGATAGGAATATACCTGTCGGGCGAGGGTAGCCATAATTGGAACTTAAACTTAATGAATCCAGATAATTTGGTTGACATAGACATATGGTTCAATTGGGTTAAACTGGGTATTTGCGTCTGACCATCGACAGAGGCTTTTGCATAATTTAGTGTTCCAGGTTAGTAAACTGATTTATTACACAAACATAAAATAACCACTTCATCTTTTAAATGATATTAGAATGATTCACGACCCTAGATCTTTGTGTTTTGTTATTTTCCTTAGTATTTTATTTTGTCTTTTTATTTATTTATTTTGTAAAACCACATTCAACCAATCAAACAATCATTCTCTTCTCCATTTAATTAGATATTTGTAAATAAATAGATTCAACAATTAATAACAACAATAGGAATTAAGTCCTCGTGGGATCGATATTTTTATACTACTTGAACGATACGTGCGCTTGCGTTATACGTGTGTGTTTACGCCGGTCAAGTTTTTGGCGCCGTTGCCGGGGACTTATTTTTCTTGAGTTATTAATTTTGAAGCTATCTAATTTACTTGTATCTAATTTTTTTTATCTGTAATTTTTATTTCTTTCTTCTGTTTTCAGGTGATTGAAAAAATGGAACTTTATTGGGAGATTGAGAGATCCCGATCTTTACTAGAAAATACACCCCAAATTTGGGAGCAACAATCCGGTTCTCTGAGGCCTGTTGTCCAGCCCAACAATTATCACTGGATGCCAGAACTAAGCAATACCACATTTGCTCAACAGAACGCAATGGGGAGATGTGACATATGTAATGGTAACCACTATAGAGATTATTGCGATTACAACTACCATCCAGGTGGCAAAATTATCAAAATCATTCAATGTACGAAGAACCGTCATATTTTCCATCTCATCCACCATCTACCTTTGATCTTCATCAACAACCAGAACCATCAGAGGAAGATCAGTTGTTACATATGCTCGAGAGATATGTTCAAGAAACAAAAAGAAAAGTTATATACAATGCTTGAACAAGCCAGAAACAATTGGAAAGTATTCAGAGACAATCAGAATTCATTCAGAGGATGACAAATCAAATGAGACAATTCACAGAAAACCAGAACTACATACCTCAAGAACCAGTTTCAGATGACACGGATGAAGCCTTCGAGTACCAATCAGTTCACAATGACACCTTAAGAGAGGAGGAGGCTGAGCAATATCAACAACCAGAGGTATCAGTTCAGGAGCCCGAACCGGCAAAGTCTCAATTGACCTTTTATTATTCAGATTCTGACGAGATGAAGCTGATCTTTTGTACCAACTGCACCAACAACGGAGGATCAAACTTTCAATCCTCAAAATGAAGATCTTGGAGCATGCTTTACCTTGATGTTTGAAGAAGATCTATCTGAACCATCCATTCCAGTCGTATCAGAGGATGAAAACCTAAAGTCAGGAGAAACATCTTTGCATCCTCAGGTTGATAATTTTGAAGCATGTATTTCACAGATGACAGATGAAGAGCTGAATATAGAAATTTTAAAATATATCTGTGAAGAAAATGTGGAGCAAGAAACAGAGCAAATGAAGGAGCAAATGTCTGACCTTAATAAAGATCCAGAGCATTCAGGAGAAACATCGCTGTTTTTGGGAGTACCAATCAAAAGATATCGCCCAGAAGCTTGACAGAATGGAACTTCCATTCCAAGTCAAGCATCATACAAGACCTCCTGATTTTCTTTCTTTCTTTGCAGGAACCACTGGAACAATAAGGAGCAAAAAGGTGGCACGAGCACTGAATGAGACAAAACTCTTTTTACCACTTTACCGTTGGAAGAGACCCTTCAAAAGCAACGCTCACGGGATTGTCTTTAATCGGACATCCAAAACGACACTGAAACCTCCTTAACAGATGAATTCAGTCACGTCTGGCTGGCTGAAGACGAAAAATTTAGCGCTAGCAGGGAGGCAACCCATGCAATTTGTTGTAATTTCTGTTTTCATATTTTGTGTATACATGTTGTAGACTTTTAATTTTGTGTGTTATTTTTGTAGGGAAAGGCACAAACGGAGCATTTTAAAACAAAAGGAATTGTGTTTGGCAATTAAAGAGGAGAAACAATTCATTAACGATGGCTGAGTAAAGAATTAAATCTTAAGACGCATCCTAATGGATTTATATACCAAACAAGTGGCGTATTGCATACACAATTCCGTTGCCTTAATTATTGCTTTGATTCGCTTTTCTGTTGTAATTATCTTTGTTTTCGTAGACAGGATCCGGACTTTTTGACCTTTCACGATTTCTTTTGTTGTTTAGCTAACAATCGTCCTCTGGAAGATACTTGTGCTATTATTGTATTCACCCTTTTCAGGTACTATAAATTCAGCCCGTTATTGCACTTTTGAAGGCATCCTGATTTGAAAAAGAAATACATAAAAAAATGGAAGCCACTTCAAGAAGACGAGTTGAAAACATCTGTGTGTTTTGCGATACTAGTGTTGGTACTAAGCCACAATACATAGAAGCAGCACAGGAATTGGGTCGAGTCTTAGCAGCAAGGAATATGCACTTAATATATGGCGGAGGAAATCTTGGACTTATGGGGATCGTTTCAAAGGCTGTACAGGAAGGAGGCAGTCATGTTTTGGGAATCATCCCAAAACCCTGTCAGAGACGAATCTTATTGGATCATCAAACGGAGAGGAACTGATCGTGCCAGGTATGTCTGAACGACTGGTAGAAATGATTAACCGTTCTGATGCTTTTATTGCTTTGCCAGGTGGCTTGGGCACATTGGAGGAAATATTTATAGTACTATCTTGGGCGAACCTGAACATACACCAGAAACCGCTTGGACTGCTCAACATTGATGGATTTTATGATTTTCTTTGTGTGTTTCTTGATGATGCTTGGAGAAATGGGTTCGTGTCGAAACCTATGAAAGAACTCCTCTTTACTGCCAGAACTGCTCTGGATCTAATTGACCAACTCATAGCCTATGAACCACAAGTTGACCCTATCATTTCAAAGATAAAATGGTCCGATGATGATCGTGGTAAGAAGCGTCGAATAAATCTGGATCTTAACCTTTAATTTCCTGTAGAATTTCAACTAACCAGGTACGATTTTATAAACTCTTCTTCTACTGTTTAAGACATTGGGGACAACTCATCTCATTTGGGGTGGGGGAGATATAGTTAATAGTACTTGTTTGTATTGTGTTTTTATTTTTAGTCCAAAATTTTTCGAAAAATACAAAAAAAATGAAAAATTTCAAAAAATTACAAAAATATTTTGTTTTTTGTGTTTTTAATTTGACTAAAAAAGTGAAATTGGTAAGAGATAGCCGAGTAAGGAGTTTCCATTCCTGAGACGTATCTCAAGCCTATTTCGAAACAAGTTAATTTTTGTTTATTTCATTTTGAATTATTTAGTTTGTGAATTCTCCATAAAACGGACTAAAATGAATCTTCATATGCTCAGTTGACAAATATTATCAACATATATAGTAACATACAAACATGAGCTAAAATTGAAAAGTTTGTAATATTCAGTGCTCTAGTTTAATTGGAGGAAGCATCTCAAAAAGCAATGGAGTAAAAAAATAAAAAAAAAAAAAAAACGTCCAAGATCCGAGTTATTAAGTCTGTAAGGGTGTTTTAACACCTAGTGCCCTAAAACCAACTGGTTTGGAGTCACTGGCCCAACACTCGCTACATGGATCAAAGATGCTGCAAAAATATATTTATATCTGAAGTCTGGGTAATTAAGTCCGTAGGGGTGTCTTAACACCTGGTGCCCTAAAACCAACTGGTTTGGGAGCCACCGACCCAAAGCTCGCTACATAGATGGAAGATATTGTATATAAATAAAAAATAGAGAAAAATCAAAGAAAAAATTAGAAAAATGAGAAAAACAATTATTCCATTACTCCAAAAAGGTGTGAAATCTGATAGAACTTTAGGACAAAAATATTACTCTCTTATCAACTGCACTTATGACTGTTGTGGGCAAAAATGAGTTGATTAATATTTTGTTGGCTGTGTATATGGAGAATGGTAAATATAATCGGAGAATTTACTTATTCTGTAATTTAGAATGAAACAAAACAACTATTGACTTGGAGTAGAAGTTTCACCTGATTAGTCACTAACTTCTCTTTTCTCTTGTCTTTTTGCTTTTGTGTGCATTAGTTTTACTACCTTTTTACTTTTGTAAAACGTTTGCGGGTATCGTTGCTGTAAGCCCTCACGAGACTATAACTCGTCCACTGGGACACCTAGGGGTTTTTAAAGGCTTGTTGCATATGCTAAATGCAACCGTGATCCCTACGAAAGTGGCTTAGTTTAATTTTAATTGTTTCTTGTATTTTATTTTGTTGTTTTGCTCGAGGACTAGCAAAATGTTAGGTTTGGGGGTGTGATGAGCGGAAAATATATCAATATTTACCGCCCATTTAACTTAATATTTTGTTTAGTTTCTCGGGTTTGATGAATGTTTTGATGTGTTTTAGTTTATTTTGCAGATAAAAAATATCGGGTCTCAATGAAATCATTTAGGATGAAATGTGGATCAAATAAGGGCAATTATTGGACTTGATATTAATTTTGGAGATTGGAAACTTGAAATGGCGTTTTGACGAAGTGTAGTTTTGGAAATTCCAGTTTTGCGCATCTGTATTTTGGGCATAACGTTTTACTCAGATATCGGATTGAGCTGATTCAAGTGCCAGATTAAAGAAGATTCAACGATCTACAACTTTGAAAGAGAACATATTTTCAAATTCTGATGATTTCATGACCGAACTTAATGAACCATCCAGAAGTGTGTGGAGTGTATTATTAAAAGTCATTATCAATCATTTTCAAAGCAAAATATTAATTAATAAATAATTAATAAAAATTATCAAATCACCACCAAACAAGATAAGAAATTATTGGAGCAATTATGGATTTGGTGGAGTAATTAGTGGAGAAATTAATGTAATTGGTGGAGAAATTGATTGATGATTTGATGGTGGCAAAATTTTGCCTATAAATACCAAGCCATTTCATTTGTAAAATTCATACTTTCTTCTTTGAAATTCTTAATGAATAAATAAGAAGATTGTATCTAGTTTGTTTATTTTAGTTTTCAGTAATTAATTTTCAGTTTCGCACTTTCTTTTCTTTACTTTTCAGTTTTTACTTTCCGCAATTTACTTTTATGCACAATACTTTTCTTTCTTTAATTTTAGTTTTTTTTTTTTTCAGTAATGAGGAGGTAATTTCCCCAGCTAGGGTGAAAGGTAATTCTTTTACTGTTACTATTTAGATTAATCTCCCTTAAAAATAATATATTCACTATTTAAAATACTGATTAATAAAGGATACCGCTATATTGGTCGGTTGGCAATTCAATTTAATCTGGTTTAAACCTGACTAATCAAGGATACCGCCAGATTGGTCGTTGGTAAATTTATTTTTGGTACCGCCTTTATGGCTGGATTATGGACAAATATTACCGCCTATATGGCTGGTTGGACTTAATTTGACTTAATCAGGATACCGCCAGATTGGTCGTTTGGTAAAATAATATCACAAGTTTATATATTATTTTATGGGAGATATCTAAATTAGTAGTAGTAAAAGTAATTCCTTTTACCTTAGCATTTTATTTTATTTTACTTTTCAGTTTTACTTTATGTTCTTTTACTTTTCAGTTTTTACTTTATGTCTTTTACTTTTAAGTTGTTACTAGCCCTAGTTATGTGTTAGTTATCTGGGGTTGTGATGAATTATAATATCACCGGTTTATAAGGGGTTATTTTATAGTTTGAGTAATTTAAAGGTTTACTTATTAAGTCTTAAGCTTAATGCTTCTTGTTGTCTGATCACCAATAAGATTGATGTGGTAAATCTAAAATGAACTAGACATAGGGATTTTAGGTTTTAGCCTTAGACTTAATAGCCCACGATCTTCCTTGAGGATATATAACCCTTTAATAGATTTCCTTACAGGATAGGAATATACCTGTCGGGCGAGGGTAGCCATAATTGGAACTTAACTTAATGAATCCAGATAATTTGGTTGACATAGACATATGGTCAATTGGGTTAAACTGGGTATTTGCGTCTGACCATCGACAGAGGCTTTTGCATAATTTAGTGTTCCAGGTTAGTAAACTGATTTATTACACAAACATAAAATAACCACTTCATCTTTTAAATGATATTAGAATGATTCACGGACCCTAGATCTTTGTGTCTTTTGTTATTTTCCTTAGTATTTATTTTGTCTTTTTATTTATTTATTTTGTAAAACCACATTCAACCAATAAAACAATCATTCTCTTCTCCATTTAATTAGATATTGTAAATAAATAGATTCAACAATTAATAACAACAATAGGAATTAAGTCCTCGTGGGATCGATATTTTTATACTACTTGAACGATACGTGCGCTTGCGTTATACGTGTGTGTTTACGCCGGTCAGGAAGACAAGCCGGCTACGTATGAGGAAGCGATACAAGGTATCGACTCCGGTTTATGACAAGATGCCATGAATTCAGAAATGGATTCCATGTACACCAACCAAGTTTGGACACTGGTTGATGCACCAGAAGGCGTAAAGCATATTGGTTGCAAATGGGTCTTCAAGAAGAAGACTGACATGGATGGCAACATACAAACGTACAAAGCTAGGCTTGTAGCGAAAGGGTATCGCCAACGACATGGTGTTGATTACGATGAAACTTTTTCACCCGTTGCCATGATTAAATCCATTCGGATAATGCTTGCTATTGCTGCATATTTCGATTACGAGATATGGGAGATGGACGTCAAAACCGCTTTCCTTAACGGAAACCTTTTGGAGGATGTTTATATGCAACAGCCTGACGGTTTTGTCATACCAAGACTTGCAAACAATGTTTGTAAGTTAAATCGATCCATTTATGGATTGAAGCAAGCATCGTGTTCTTGGAACCAACGTTTTGATGAGATCATAAAAGAATATGATTCGTTCAAAACGAGGATGATCCTTGTGTATATAAGAAGGTTAGTGGGAGCGCACTGACATTCATTGTCCTTTACGTTGATGATGTATTGCTTATTGGCAATGACATTCCCATGTTAACATCGGTGAAAGCTTGGCTTTCATTAAAATTCTCCATGAAAGATCTGGGAGAAGCATCATTTATTCTAGGAATAAAGATCTATCGGGATAGATCTAGAAAGCTGCTTGGACTCTCCCAGAGCACGTACATTGACAAAGTGTTGAAGAGATTCAACATGGATTAGTCCAAAAGGGGACTGTTGCCAGTGTCACATAGCGTCACTCTATCTAAGGACATGTGTCATAAAACTCAAGATGAGAGAGACAACATGAGTCGGATCATGTTCGCCTCGGCAGTCGGATCGATCATGTATGCCATGATATGTACGTGACCTGATGTCTCGTATGCTTTAAGCATGTGTAGTCGCTTTCAGACCTATCCAGGTGATGGTCACTGGATGGCGGTTAAGAATATCCTTAAGTATCTTAGACGAACTAATGATGCTTTCTTAATCTATGGAGATGGAGAACTTGAGGTAACTGGGTATACCGATGCAAGTTTCCAAACCGATAAAGACGACTGCAAGTCGCAATCCGGGTACATATTTTATTTGAATAACGGAGCAGTAAGCTGTAAATCTTCCAAGCAAGAGACTGTTGTCGATTCAACAACAGAAGCAGAGTACATTGCTGCAGCTGAAGCAGCAAAAGAGGCAGTTTGGATCCGTAAATTCCTAATTGGATTAGGAGTAATTCCGTTAGCAGCTGAGCCCGTTCCATTGTATTGTGACAATAACGGGGCTATAGCGCAGGCAAATGAACCGCGGTCTCATCAACGATCCAAGCATGTTCTTCGACGTTTCCATCTGATTCGTGAGATCATACATCGTGGCGATGTGAAGATCGAAAAGGTCGCATCAGAGGACAACATTGCAGAAGTTTGAGCGACATGTACATAGTTCAGATGTTAGATGCTTGAGTGACTTGCTATAGGCCAAGTCAGAGATTTTTGGACAATTATGACCCATAGCGTCATTATTTGTAAAAGAAATTGTGGTTTTTGTACAAATTAACTATGTGACAATGAAATTGCATTTTATCATTTTGTAATTTGATTAATAAAATTTATAAATCATAAAAGTCCTTATGATTAGTTTCGGATTATTAGATATGAGAAAATATCAATCCATAAAGGTTTAATCATTAAATATCCCTAGTCGTAGTATTATTGAGACTGGACATCGATAATACGAAATAGACTAGTATTACACTTGTGCGTGTTATAGAAGCGTATCGACATAGTTCTCATATATTTAAGTATTGGATACTTATGCAAGTGTGATAGGAGGTTATGTTTACCGATGGTACGGAAACAGCTTCGCTCTAGATAGACCCCGCGGAATCCCATTGGTAGTATGACTATGTGTCTATGGGAATCCGCATCAGGGTAGGTGTATTTGGTCTTAACCTGAGACTTGCATCGCTAGTACTTGCGACAATCAATATGCTTTGGTTTTGGTCGTCCAGGACTTTAACAGGTTCTGTGTACGCCTCTTATGGGTTTATTGAGAATCGTAGTGTATTGGGTGTGATGTCAATACGGAAGTATCACTTCAGTCATATGGAGATGATGATCACGTAGGGATACAGAACTGGTACTCTAATTGGTTGCAACCATTGGGATAATATGACAAGGTCATGATTATCCAATTAAAGAGACTAGTTGCTTGTGATCCTATATATGCTTCGTACGGGGCAGACACTATTCCAGCCTCAGGCCTTGCATGTGACATCCGATACTAGATCACAATACACAATACTACGTATATTACGCCTGACATAAATTATATATTCCTTTAAGAATATTTCTGGAGAATTGGGTAGGCACGGTGCTTTGCTAGAAGCCAACCATGTCTCGTAAATCGGTAAAAAAGTAGTACTAGGTACGTACGTGTTCGGATAGTCTGACGACCGGATTTACTTCCAACATATGCAGGGATCTCATGGGTCGCTTCCCAAATATTCATCGATGACGTATGATTCGAACATAATTAATCTAGGATTAATTACGGCGAGAATTTATCTGGGATAAAATTCTATTTGAAGAGAGAGAACGATTAATTTGGAATTAATCGATAAAATAATATATTCGATATATTAAATGAAATTAGATTTCATAACGGAATTAAAATTAGATTTTAATTCGGGCGAACGAATTAATTTAGAATTAATTCGCAAGCGACGTGAATAGTAATTTTGCTAGGCATAATTATTTAATTAAATTTGATTTAATTACGTCGTAACGGAAAATTCGTTAATTCGGAATTAGCAAACCCGAGCCTGGGATGTGTTGAGGGCCCACTCGGATTTTAAATCAAATGGGGCCCACAAGTCACATCACTAGTCATTCATTCACCTTTATGGTGATGGAAGTTAGTGAATGAAATGATGGAAACTTGTTGTACACACAAAGTGAGATGGTGATTGACTTTATACCAACTTGGTATATCTTTAATTTTGGTTTTTGAAAACAATTTACACAAGTCATTCACATCATCACTCCCACTTTTTCATTCTCTCCCTCTCACGGCAAAGAGCAAGAAAACATCTTCCAATTTTTTTTCCCTTTGGCCGAGAATCATAAAGAAGGAACTTGGTGATTTTGTTGCAAAATCTTCATTTCTAGCTCATCAAAGGATCATATAATGTGATAGGGAAACTAATTCTTTGAGCTTGGAATCAACATCAAAGCTTGGAGCTTGGATTTCACATTCAAGGAAAGCTTGGAGACTTTCAAAGGCAAAAGTTTTGTGTTCAATATCTCCAAAATCCGTTCAAAGTGAGAATTATTTCCGCTTTTCTCCTTTGAGTATTCACATGATTTCTTGCTTAAATTGATCTTGAGACACTTTAGAAACCCAACACTAGGCTCTGCTTCTAATTCCCTTGAGGATTTGGAATATTCCAACTTACCTTGAGCTTAACATGCTTTTCCTTTCAAACCTCATGGTACCTCCTTGAAGTGCAAAACTTCCAAGAACACCTATCTTTCCACTTTAAAATTCGAGATGTATATTTCTATAATTCGCATAGGACTTGTATCGACCCTGAGCTACCCCATTCTGTCTTGGATCAAATTGATTTCCTCAACCAGATATTGACTTCATCTTTCTCCAACTATGCTATAGAGGATTCTATCCTTGCATCTCTGCAATGCCTCATGTGAGGGTATCTGGTTGTTTATGGTATAACTGTTGTAAGTGAATCTGATCAGTGGCAGACACCGATCCCAACTACCTCTGAATTCTTAGATACTAACTCGTAGCATGTTCCTCTATGGTCAGAATTGATCCTTCTATTTGTTCATCATGCTGGACTTGGCTTGGACATGTAAAACTGACGCTGGATGAGTCTGAAAGCTGGAATTATATCCCACTGCTCATGTACTTCTGTCACTGCTTGCTTTGTAATCTTCTGTAGTATATTCAAGGCATTTGAGGTTCATGAATAGCTCAAATATCTCTTGCCATTTTCAGGTCATGTGTAGTCTAAGAACATAAGCGAAGACATTATAATGTCGCATCAACGTGCACCTCAAGTTGATCCTGAGGGCATTGCAATATATCATGGATTCACCTATTCTTTAGGGTAATGTTAGAACATGTGATGTGGTCAATCATTCTTTATGCTCATGAAATCCCTATTCTCATAAATTTGACCAAGAGAATTCGGCACCTTTTAGAGTCAGTTTGACCATAGTGCCTAAATCTATGGGAAGCCCCATATGAATTTACGGTAGTAGCCTGCAAACCTTGAAAGCTCTTGATTTCAGTATCACTTATATGTCTAGGTTAGTTCAGGATCGCTCCAATTTCCTTGGGATCAATTGAAATCTCATTTCACGGTACAACATGGCCTAGAAATGCTACCTCAGAAAGCTAGAATTTACTTTTGGGGAACTTGGTATATGGTTTCCACTCTGTCAGCTCCTGTAAAACGACAAGCATGCTTTCTTCATATTCTTCTGCACTTATTCGTGAGATCTATGAATGTTGTTGTAGCGTTAGTGAGTCAAAGGGATGTCACTAAAATTTATAATACTCATGGCATGCTTGGTACATGGTTTTAGTAACATCCATATCCGAATATTGAACTTGTGATACCTTAGTCTGAGATCAATCTTGTAGAAATGATGAGTTCTTTGATGTTGATCGAATTTGTCAATACTTGTTGGAACTGCACATGATATGGTAACATTATCTACAAAAATATTATACCCTATGGATGTGGGAACTAAAAGGAATGTATCCAAGATCCATGTTTTCGGGTTTAACTGGAGATGTAAGTAATATTTTTACGTGGCCCGAGTCTACTGAAGTCCTGGCCTTGACTGCTTGATATCTAACCTCTACTGATATACATTAGTCATATAGGGGCGGGCCTTGCTAAGGTTGTTACTTGATTACTTTTTATTAGAGCATGGAAGGGAATCAAATAATTAGGGATAATCTTTGATCACATGGCCTGACTAGCCACACCTCAACTATCACGTGCACTTCTCATGCATGGTCCTAAGTGCCTCTTTTCATAGGTCTAATATAGGGTTATCATGCGGGAATATTGATGCTGAATGGGAATTTTTAAGAAATAACATCTTGCCCTAATTCCGGAGTCGGCCTTCTCTTGTTAGTCAAATTTTTCTTAATGGGAATAGCCTGAGGTATAGACTCACTCTGAATCTTACTGTACCCTCTAGACCTAATTTTTTTCCCTAGATGACTCAATCTTACTCTCTTCTATGGACTTCCCTTTTTGGCTTTCAAGAAGGTCTCATAAAGCATATCGTATTCTTGTAGCTGTTTTATGCTCTGCTTACTCTGGCTGCTTATACTACCCGTCTCTGACATCCCTAGCACTTTAAGTAAGGAAACAAGCTAGGATGGATTTACTAAGTTCAGCTAAGTCTAGGGTGGATCTAGTACGTTTCTCACTCCCATGAGAGAGGTAAATCACTCATCGCGGCTGGATCTTCATGAGCTTAACTGATCTGACGGGCATGCTGCCATGCACTATACATGTCCTATTGGATTTCCTGATGAAATCAACCGGATCTGGGGGTGCATGTCTTGATTCTACTGAGACCTAGATGGGTGTCTAGTCATAATCGAAGATACTAAGACATGTGAGGGTTGTCATTCTACTGGAGGTTATATAGATTACTACTGTTGCCAGTGGATATACAACTCCATCGACTGATCCATGGATTCCTGCATGTGCTGCATGCTCCGGGTAATTTTGCCCATGTCATGTATTGCACTTGGTTCACTTGCTGGTTCTTGGAGTCCATTAGATTTTGTCCTGAAACGTGGTTTTCTGGATTCACCCTCCTGGGCACGTGTCTCTTGGGGCCATTGATTTCTGTTTTTGAGGTATACGACTAATGATCTTGAGCATTCTTGGTGACATTACTATATATTCTAGCCAAGCGAATGTAGGGTTCAATCATAAGAGGAGGGTTAACTCATTTGTACTGGCTTACATGCTAGAGATGCCCTAGCGGAACCCATTATCTATTTTAGAATAGATATGAGATGGACACCGTCAGGACGGATTACCTAAGTAGTACTTCTAAAAGGTTAGACGGTGGCTAAATCACGATTTTATCTACACCTGTAAACCTTAAATACCATAAGCAACTAAAATTATTATAGTAATGGCATTACATAATCATGAATCTAAACTATGGTATCTGACTTTCATGTAATCTGTAAGGTACTTAAACCCATTGTGAGCTCGTGGGACTAAATCTAACATGTACTTTTGGTATTCCACTAACTGCCATGCTGTTAGGGTAAGCGCAGCGGAAGGGCGCGGTGGAAGGCGAAAATGGTTTTTAAACATTTAAAAAAAAAATTCCGAACGAATTACTAAATATCAAATATTTTTAATTCTCCCAAATAAGTTTAAATATATTACTTATTAACATTTAATAACATTATATATTTCGAAACACGACGAATGATTTTACGAAAATATTTTTCGACAAATACTACGCGTAACGGGCAAATGGTCAAACCGATTGACCAACCGCCGAGCCGGGTCCACCCGGTCACTTGGACAGTGTTCGGTCAGCCCTTGGACTATCCGAACAGTGCCCAGTTCGTAGGGTTCATAGCCGCGACTTAATGAGCCCTTTTCGACACAAATTTCACCATTTTCTCTCGTTTTCACCCCGGAATAATTTTCGGAATTTATCCACCACCCAATACACATCCAAAATCATCCAAATAATATATTTTTACATGAAAAATATTTTGTTTTAACATTCAATTTCAGATCTGATCCAGAAATTAATTTCTCCATTTTTTCATGCCATAATTCAATTTATTCACCAAATTAATCCAATTAATTTACACCAAATTTAATCACCACAACATAAAGCCTCAAAAATAATTCTAGGCAATATTAGAGTGGTAACATTATTCTAGAATGTCAATTTTAATTTTGAGATTAATTCCCTAATTAATCTTACAACACATGCTTATAAAACTATTAAAGTTAAATAATTAATCAACACCAAGTTTTTGCTTCAAACATATATCCAAGATACATATATTATTAAGACATGTAAGAATACATATCCAATATATATTTCCATGCTCAAGAAACAAAACAAGAAAATTAGAAATTGGAAATTCAATATTACCTTAATTTTAATTTCCAATTCCTTCGATTTTTCTCGTTTGATGATGATCAATTTCAGAACCCTAATCCTCTTTTTTTCTTTTATGTTCTCAACACATGAGAGAGTGGTTAAAACTTCACAGAATAAAACAAGTTTCATTTTTATAGTGTAATAACCCTAATTGCCGAAAATTGGGCATTATTTTCAACAAAAATAATTTAATTTTTGGCCAATGAAATTGACAAACATTTGATCTTATCTAAATGTAATTATTATTTTGGTTTTTGTCAAATAAATCCATGTGTTCAAAAACTATGGATTAGCAAATCAAAATTTGTCAAATTAAATAAGAACATTCCAAGATATTCTTATCTTAAATAAATTAATTAATTAACTATTTAATTAATTTATTTATCTAATTAACAAAAAGATAAAATAAATACATGGAAAAATATTCCAATAATATTCCTCCATTTTATCATTATTAATAATTATTAATTAATTAATTAATAATAATAATAATAATAATAATAAAACAAGTGTCAAAATTCAATTGATTAATAATGTGTATCTAATCTAAATTATGTATCATATACAAATACACATTATTTAATATGCATGTGTAAATTATGAATAATCTGAATTATCCATAATTAATTGCCCAAGTGCTCAACGAGTACACTTTATATTGTGGGACTCTATAGGTTCAAGTTTATCTGTCACGGAAACCATTTCCATGTCTATAATTTATCCACTCACAAATTACGATGACTACAGATAATCGTGTTGAACCATCCAATTGGAAGTCATTGCATATATAATCCTTCTATCATAGGTTATCCGAATTATTCCAGAGATATAAATTAAATGTCAAATCTTTGCTATGAACAATACATGTGTCGCGATATATTTATGATTCTTTAATAAATATTCGGAACTCGTTTCTGAATCATACCTCAACCAAGAATTTCAAAGAATCACAAATTGGATACCTAAATCCCGTACACGGGACTAACAGATCCTTTCTGGATGCATCATAGGATATCGTGAGTATCAGTCCATACCAGACGAACAGGAGGAGGTCTGATCTTAAAAGATCATTGACGTGACTGTCATCAAAGTACGGATGATATATCACATATCTGTAGTGGTATCACAAGTCAAATGAGCTAATATGTTATTCGACTCGTAAAGATTTCTATTGACGTTGGTGTACCATCTATCAGGAATCTTTGAATGAGTCGTTTGAATGAGTCGTTCAGTATTTATCTAATAAATACATATGTGTCTATATGAGTCTCCAAGACTCATGATTTACTGAGATAAACTATTAGAACAATTCTAATATACTACACTTACTGATCTCACGAGTTTACTAACCGACCAAGTATGTAAACCTTGACTATGAACAATTTAAGAATGAATTATATTATTATATTTCCCAGTAACAATTGCTACGTTTTTGCAATTTCGTCATAACTATTAATTCTAAGGTCTTTTACGCCTTTACCATATAATAGAATATATTGATGAAAATTACTCAATTTTATTCATAATAAAATATAAATGTACATCGTATTTACAATAAAATTTAGCGCACCGAGCACCAACTCCAACATTTTCTCCAACTTACTCTAATGCCAAATTTGAAGGTATCTAATATCTATCGCCTCTACATGTCTATTATATAGTCTCGGAGACAAGGCCTTCGTAAGCGGGTCTGCTATGTTGTCCTCTCCAGATATCTTTCATATAACAACATCTCCTCAAGCGATGATCTCACGAATAATATGGTACTTTCGCTCCATATGTTTCGATTTCTGATGCACTCTCGGTTCTTTTACCCGTGCAACGACACCACTATTATCACAAAACAACGAGATCGAATCATCGATGTTTGGGATAACTCTCAATTCAATGATAAATTTTCTAATCCATACAGCTTCCTTTGTAGCATCTGATGCCGCAATATATTCTGCCTCAATTGTGGAATCGGCTGTTGATCCTTGTTTGGAACATGTCCAACTGACTGTGGCATTATTAAGAGTAATTACAAAACCTGAGGTAGACTTTATATCATCAGGATCCGACTGAAAGTCAGAATATGTATATCCTCTTATCTGTAAATCACATTCTCCATAAATAAGAAACTTATCCTTAGTACCTTTTAGATACTTTAGGATATGTTTAACGGTCATCCAATGGTCATTACCTGGATTTGACTGATATCTGCTAGTAACGCTTACTACATGACTAATATCAGGTCTCGTACATAACATGGCATATATGATGCTTTCTAAGCATGATGCATAAGGTTGGCTAGACATTCTAGTCTTTTCATCTTCCGTTTGAGGACACATCTTCTTTGAAAGATGAATGCCATGTCGAAAAGGTATATTAACAACTTTACAATTGTTAAAGTTATACCTTTGTAGGACCTTTTCTATGTACGAAGATTGGGATAACCTAATCAACTTCCTTTCTCTATCTCTATAGAGTTTTATACCAAGTATATAGGAAGCTTCACCCAAGTCTTTCATGGAAAAGTTTTTACAGAGATATGCTTTAACACCCTGCATCATTCCAAGATCATTTCCAATGAGCATGATGTCGTCAATATAAAGCACAAAGAACATTGTCATAGTCCCACTAACCTTCTTATAAACACAAGGTTCTTCTTCGTTTTTGAGAAAATCAGACAATCTGATTACCTCATCAAAACGAAGATTCCAACTCCGCGAAGCTTGTTTCAGTCTATAAATGGACTTCTTAAGCTTACATACCATTCCAGAGTTTTGGCTGGAGATAAAATCCTCCGGCTGTTTCATATAGATTTCTTCATTAAGAAATCCATTAAGAAAAATCGTTTTGACATCCATTTGTCAAATATCCTAATCATGGTAACCAGCGATAGCCAATAAAATCCTAATAGACTTTAGCATCGCTACTGGTGAAAAGGTTTCATCATAGTCCACACTTGGTCTTTGAGTGTAACCTTTAGCTACCAGTCGGGCCTTTGAACGTCTCAACCTTCCCATCAGGCCCGCGTTTCCTTTTGTAAATCCATTTATAACCTACAGGAACAATTCATTCAGGATGCGGAACCAAGTCTCATACTTGATTCTGATGCATAGAGTCTATTTTGGAATTCATGGCTTCCTACCATTTAGCGGAATATATGTCTAACATTACTTCTCTGTAGGTATATAGATAAGTCTCCTCAACAATGAGCATATCGAGACTCTTGTCCTGTATCAAATACAAGCGCTCAGGAGGTCTCGATATCCTAGTAGACCTACGGAGAGTGGAACTAGAAGGTTCTGTTTCTGTCTGAACCTCTGATTCCTCTATTAGTCTGTCATCTATAGGTTGGACTTCATCAAGCTCAATCCTTCTATTATTACCACCTTCTGCCAAAAAGTTTTCTTCAAGAAATCTGGCAAAACAAGCTATGAACACATTTCAATGCTTGGGTTCATAGAATTGATATCCTTTGGAATTCGAAGAATATCCAATTTTCGCCCTCGAGGTAAAAGTTGATTCTGCTGTGTCACTCTGACGTATACAGGACAGCTCCAAACCCTAACATAATTAAGGTTCGATTTTCTACCAACCCATATCTCATAAGGAGTAGTAGGAATAACTTTAGAAGGAACCCTATTCAGCAGATGTGTAGCAGTCAGAAGAGCATACCCCCACAAAAGTAAGGCAGATCTGTAAAACTCAACATAGATCGGACCATATCCAATAAAGTCTTATTTCTCCTTTCAGATACTTCATTGTGTTGTGGAGTACCCAGAATAGTATATTGAGCGAGAATCCCATTCTCTTTAAGATAATCGGTAAACTCACTACTCATATATTCACCGTCTTGATCTGATCAAAGGCATTTGATGAATTTACCAGTTTGTTTTTCTACTTCGTTTCGAACTTCTTTGAACTTTTCAAAGGTTTTCGATTTATGTTTCATTAAATAAACATAACCATACCATGACAAATCGTCGGTAAATGTTACGAAGTAAGAAAAACCACTATGAGCAATGTGACTTATGGGACCATATACATCACTATGTACGAGCTCTAATAAGTCAGTGGCCCGATGTCCAACACAAGTATATGGGGCTTTGGTCATTTTACCCTGAATACAAGATTCACAAGTTAGAAAAGATTGTATGGTTAGATTCTCAGTCAAACCATTCTTAACTAACTGCGTCAGACGTCGCACACCTATATGACCTAACCGCATATTCCATAATTCAATATCATTTATTTTAGATCTTTTACGTTTATTATCCCCAATTTCATAAACATCTCTAATGGCATGTAAAATATAATTACCTTGCGAATTTGAACATTTGTGCAAAAAAAACATCATCCACAACATATATATACATAGAACGATTCTTAATATGTACATGATATCCTTTTGTATCTAATATAAACAGAGATATAATATTAGCTACACAACCAGGCATAAAAACACAATATGTCAAACTGATGTTGCCTCTGGATAGATGAATCTCATATTCGCCAACGGTTACTGCAGATAAAGAATCTCCATTCCCAAAATGCAGCTGCATCTCGTCTGGATTAAGCATCATACTGACCCTCGGCCCTTGCAACGAATTACAGATGTGAGTCAGACTAGCAGAATCTAAAACCCATCCAGAACCAATGGCTTCACAAGACAAAGAGATATCATTGATGGGGAAAATAAACATACATGATGCGGATGTTCTCTCCCATCTGATAGAAGCTATATAATCTGGACAGTTGCGCCTCCAATGTCCAATCTTGCCACAGTGGTGGTACTTATCCTCAGCAGCTTTCTTCTTCGACTTGCTTGGTTTCTCAACTTTTCCATTAGGTGGAACACCAGAACTAGTCTTCTTTGCCTTTTTCTTCTTCTTCTTCCTGCCTGATCTCGTTGATTGAGAATAAGAAGAACTAGGCAACGAGGACTTCGAAATGAGTGTCGGCACACCCTTCTTGATGTCCTCCTCAATAGACTGAAGCATCTTATGTAACTGACTGTAGGAATAACGAATACCATCCATGTTAAAGTTCATAATGAACTGGGAATACACCGATGGGAGTGAGCCAACAATCAAATTCCTATCCAATGTTTCATTCAGCTAAAAGTCAAACTTTTGAAGCTGCTCAATGTGATCCATCATATGCAGGACATGTGGACTCACTGGCTTTCCATAAGCCAAACGTGCGTGGAAAAATTCCATGGAGGTTCTGTACACCAATGGTCTACTCCTATTTTAGAAATAGCTCTTGAAGCTGAGTTATGATACTGAAGAAGTCAGACATATCAACATATTGCCTCTTTAGATCAGAAGACATAGTATAGAGAATGAGTGACCTGACTCTCAGATCATCATCTCTCCATTTTTGAAATCTCTCTCTCTTCAGATGTTGACTCCAGAGCAATATCCAACGGTACTGGACTATCCATCACATAACCTAACTTCTCGGACCTCAAGAAAATCTTAAGATCCAATTTCCATTCACTAAAGTTCTCTAGACCACTCAATTTGTTCGCGTCTAAGACACGTGCAAGAGGATTAGAAGTTGTAGCTGCCATCACAAACTTAACAAAAGAAACAGGAATTAGCAGACAAGATTAATTTCCATCATTATCATAAAACATCCAACATATTATGAAATTTAATATAAAGATGCCCTCCCACTATTTTACATAAATTAATAATCCCCAAATAAAATACGAGAATTTAAGAATTAAATTAAATTCTATAGCAGGAAGTAGACCTCACAAATATATTTGAACACACATCATTGGCATATTGTGCCCAAATATATTTGAAAGTAGATAACATTTATCAATCACATCCAATGTGACTCTTAGAAATAGGTCCTGAACCGTTTTCGATCCTCACTGATTTGGAATTTATTGGATGTGGTGTATTCAAGGCAATACTCGTCAATAAACATATCCAAGATACTTATACACTACCTCACTGCTTTGGCATCTATTGGTATGCACTTTCGCTCGAATTTGTTTCTTATCAAATAAGTTTTACCGGTATAAACTGTTGGGTTTCTAAGGTCTAACCGGGATCGTTTTAAGCAATGAAACAACATGTGAATACATCAAAGAAGTTGCGGAATACTTACATTGATCGGTTGAGCGATGCGACGAACACAAAAACTTCAAGATCTCTTCCAAGGTGCTCTCGATAGTGGCAGTTTTTGAGCTCCAATAAATTTGGCCATGGATGATCCATCAAGCTCCAAGCTTTGGTTGATGATTCCATGCTCACGGGTGCGGTTCCCTATCACCTTTGTATGTCTCCATTGTGTGCTAGCACTCTTGATTTTGCAGCAAAATCATCATCTTGCTTCTCTTTCATGTCTCGGCAGTGGGCAAAAATAGAAGAAGATGACAGCCCCATTTGGGCGAGAGAGAGGGAAGAAGAAAGAAGAGAGAATGTGTTGGTTGTTGGATGATTTGTGTATCTAATACGCTTTTTGAATTTCAAAATTCATTTACCAATTTATTTGCTTTCCAAAAGTCAAGCCATTTAAACCAACCACTTCCATCAATCAATCAAGTGAAAAATTATCACATCACTCAAAGTGACATGTGATTTGAAGCTTGATGTGACTTGCGGGCCGCACTTGAATTCGAAATACAAATGCGCTCGCAAACACTCCCGGGCTCGGGTTCGCTAATTCCAAATTAATGAATTTTCCGTTGCGATACAATTAAATCTAATTTAATTAAATAATTTTGCCTAGTAAAATTACTATTCACGTCGCTAACGAATTAATTCTAAATTAACTCGTTCGCCCGAATTAAAATCTAATTTAAATTCCGCGTCGAAATCAAATTTCGTATAATATATCGAATATATTAGTTTATCGATTAATTCCAAATTAATCGTTCTCTCTCTTTAATTGATATTTTATCCCAGATAAAATATCTCTGTAATTAAAGTGCGAGTCATATGTCATTGGTGAATCTTCGGGAAGCGACCCATGAGATCCCCGGATATGTTGGAGGTAAATTCGGTCGTCGGACTATCCGAACACGTAAGTACCTAGTACTACGTTTGTACCGATTTACAAGACAATGTTGGCTTCTAGAAAAGCGCCATGCCGACCCAATTCTCCAGAAATATCCTTACAGGAATATGTGATCTATATCAGGCGTAGTATACGTAGTATTGCGTATTTCGATCCAGCATCGGATGTCACATGCTAGGCCTGGGGCTGGAATTGTGTCTGCCCCGTACGAAGCACATATCGGATAAACATGACTTAGTCATTTTATCCCGATGACTGTAGTACATAAGAGAACAAGTTACGTATCCTACGTGATCATCATCTCCAATATGACTGGAGTGATACTTCCATCTCGACATCACACCCAATACACTACGATTCTCAATATACCCAGAAGAGGCGTACACAGAACCGGTTAAAGCCCTGGACGATCAAAACCAAATTATATTGATTGTCGCAAGTATTAGCGGTGCAAGTCTCAGGTTAAGACCAAATACACCTACCCTGATTCGGACTTCCATAGACACATAGTCATACTACCAGTGGAATTCCGATGGGTATATCCATAGCGAAGCTATTTTTCATACCATCGGTTAAACACAACCTCCTACTACACTTGCATGAGTATCTTATACCCAAATATATGAGAACTATGCTGGTATGCCCTCACAACGCGCATAAGTGTAATACTAGTCTTTTCCGCATTATCGATGTCCAATCTCGATAATACTCTGACTAGGGATATTTAATGATTAAACCTTCGTGGATTGATACTGTCTCATATCATCTCAATCCAGGAACTAATCATATGGACCTTTCATCATTTATACATCTTGGTGATCTAATCACTAATGATAAAAGAGCAATTTCCTTTGTCACATAGTTAATTTGTACAACAACACCATGATCTGTACAAATAGTGACGCTATGGGTCATAACTGTCCAACAATCTCCCACATGGCCTATAGCCTGTCACTCAAGTGTCCTACACCCGAACTATGTACGGTTCGCTCAAACTTCTGCTGAGGAAAAGGCTTTCGTCAGCGGATTTGCATGATTATCATCTGATGTGATTTATTCGATCATCACATCGCCACGATGTATGATCCGAACGAATCAGATGAATATATGAAGTATATATCTGTATCGTTGATGAGACCATTAATTTTTTTGCCTGTGCTGTAGCCTAGCTCAGCTACTAACAGAACTACTCCTAATGACTGTTCTTAACATCAATCCAATGAATATCACTTGGATTGGTCTGATTGTGACTTCATATGCTTAAAGCGTATGAGACACCAGGTCGCGTACATTTATTTCAATGTACGAGTTCTCGGAGAGTAGCAACAACTTTAAATATAACCCAGTAGATCTTTGTTCATAGAATAAAGGTTGTTTCTCCCAAGAATTCTACGGGGAATTATCTTGAAAGCCAATCTTTCACCGATTGTATTATGGGAATATCATATCCAAGAAATGACATATTATCATTATTTAGGCCTTTCGCTGTCAGTGCGCTCCCACTAAACTCCTTATATACACAAGAATCATTTTCATTTTGAATTAAATCATACACCATTATGATTACATCAATACGTTAATTCCAAGAACGCTATGCTTGCTTCAATCCATCCATGGATTGAATTAACTTGCAAACCTTGTTTGCTCGTTTTGGTACGAAAAAAAACCGTCAGGATGTTATAAACATCCTCCAAAAGGTTTCCGTTAAGGAAAGCGGTTTTGGCATTCAGCTGCCACATTTCATAAATGAAATATGCAACTTCAGCAAGCATTATCTAAATGGATTTAACAATGGCAACAAGTAAAAGGTTCCGTCGTAATCGACACAATGTTGTTAACGATACCTTTTCGCTACAAGCCTAGCTTTGTACGTTGGTATGTTGCCTTCCATGTATGTCTTCCTTGAAGACTAAATATTACCAATAGGCACTATGCCTTGCGGTACAACAACTAGTATCCAAACCTAGTTGGTATACATGGAATCCATTTCGGACTTCATGGCACTTTGCCATAATAGGGAGTCGATACCTTGTATCACTTCCTCATACGTAGTCAGTTCGTATTCCTCAATAACATTGACATCTTTATGAGGTGAGATCAGAAACCCATACCCCAGGTTATTTTCTGACTCTCTCCGACTTACGTGGTTCTTGTGTATTCGAAGATTACTGGTATAGTTTCATCCCTGATGAACTATTCCTGTTCCAATAGGATTCGGTGCCTGGAATAGTATTACTCCGATTTTCATCGAGTTTTACTTTCCTCCCACTGACCACTGCATATAGGTATTCCTCTTAGGAAAACCGCATGGTGAGCAACAATTACATTGTTCTCTAGTGAGTTGTATAAGTACTATACTTTGGTTTCCCTAGGGTAACCAACAACTTAGGCACTTATCCGATTTGGGTTTTAGTTTGGTATCATCCAAACATATGCCCATCATTCCCAAATCATCAGGAATGAGAAACTCGGTTTCTTTCCTGTTCATATCTAATATGAAATCTGTCAAACAGATTTTTATGGAACCTTATTCAAAATAAGTTTTTCACTGTTTCATACGTATCCGTTGAAGGAAATGGTAGCTCAGACCGACTCATGATTAACCTTATCATGTCCAACAAAATTTGGTCTCTCCGTTCGGACACACCATCAAACTGATGTGTTCCGGGAGGAGTCCTCATTGAAAGAATACTATACTCTTCCAAGTATATAAGAAACTTATTGCTTAAGTATTTTCATCATGGTCTGACCGTGACGATTTTATACTTTAGCCGATCTGTTTGTCTATTTCGTGTCGAAACTGTAAAAGTTTCCGATTTGTGTTTCATAAGAAACATATAACCATAACGCGATGCCACATCCGTAAAGGTCACGAAATATTCATATCCACTTCTAGCCTAGCTAGACATGGGCCCACTTACTTCACTATGAATAAGGGCTAACAGATCGATGGCATTTGCACTTTTACCAAGTAAATAGTGTTTTATGCACTTTGCCTAATAAACTAGATTCGTAGACATCATTTGAATAGAATCAAATTTGTCCTAGTACCCACTCTTCGAAAGTGTGGATATACGAGTCATGTTTAATTATGTCCCAGACAACAATGCCACATATAAGTCTCAACTGATTAAATCAGTTTGAGCTATTTGTTTGTCATGTAATATGTTTGAGATTTATTTATATTCAAAATATAAATACTGTTATTCACATCTAATGTGTTTATCTCAATATCATCTTTATATAATGAAACACTTTAGTGTTCTAGAATATAAAGGTATATCTGCAACGGATTAAACCCTGATATAGAGATAATGTCCCTAGTCAAACTAGTTACATTTTAACAGTTTGCTAATTTAAGTACACACCCGAAAGGTAGTTCCTAAATTTAGGTATCTACGGTTAAAACAACGACTGTCGTCCCGTTTACGATTCGCAGATTAATCTCATCTAAAGTCAGTATCCTGCTCATAGCAGATTCTACACACCCGTACATATTTATGTACCATATTTAGTATCTAAAATCCAATTTTAATACTAGTTATGAACATATTTATGACAAACATATTTAAAGTCGGAGCCTTGTTCGTCTTCAATTCCTTCAAGTCTGCCTTGTCCAAACGGCAGTCACGCTTCCGCGATCCCGTTTGCTACAATTTAGGCAGACATTTTGGGATATGTCCTTTGTCTTCCCAGAAGATTATAATGATTTTGCCTTTGCCCTATTCGGTACCCCAGAAGCCTTTGACCAAGCCTTGGCCTTCCGGAATGTCGAAATAAGGTACGCCTTAGTTCGGATTAAGAAATTAAGGAGTCTTGCCATATTGCAAACTTTGGCTTTGTCTCCTTGAGAATAGCCATTAACTCTCCAAGAGTTTACTATTGCAATTTAGTCTTCTAAGATCTGAGAATAGATCTATGAAGATCCTTCAATTTCATTATCATACTATAAGGATCTTACCTTAGTTCGGATTAAGAAATTAAGGAGTCTATTTTGGCAAGCTTAATGGATTAAGCACTAAAGTTATCATCACATAAATATTCCAAATATCATGTTCTACTATTTGCTTAACTCCAGGCTTAGGCCTAAGATGTTATTTTATCAAATAAAGTAACTTCTTAGTTTTCAGGACTTTCCTGAAATTTTATTCCCAATTTGAAAATTAAAGTCGTTTAAAATATTTTTTCACCCAGGATTATGTTTTAAACACTAATCTTTCAATTTATCTTGATTCTAATAGTCCAACTATTTAATCAACGATTTAGGTACTATTTATTATAATGATTACTATAGTCCAACTATTTAATCAACTATAATTTAATAGGTTAAATTCAATTATATTGATTACTACGATCCAATTATAAAATCAACTATAATTCAATTTGTTAATTCAAATATATTGATTACTATAATCCAATATATAAGCAACTATAAATGAAATATTTTGAATACAGTCCAACTGTTTTAAAACAATAATTAAATATTAGTCCAACTAATAATTAATTTATTTGACGAAATATTTGAAATGAGCGCGTATGGCAAGTAACTAAACGAATATTGCAAATTTAATACTTGCCTCCCACTATTTTTCGGTGAGCCTCTAACCCTCTGTGGAGTACTCGGGAAACCTTGTTTCCTAGTGGGCTAGGATCCCGATAACACACAATCTTGACTTTGTCCAACAAATTGTATGATAATTAACTAGGTAGATCTCTAAGATCAATTGGATCCCATCCAATTCCTAGATCCAGTAGGTGGACATCCAAGTCCGAAACATATATCCTATATATGCCAATATATCCAATATATTTCCTAATCTTTTTCCTCTCAATCAACTAAGCTTTGGCTTTGGCACAACAAACTTAGTGATCCCAGTTAAGCGGCCCATTGACCTTGGAAAGCTTCGTAATCAATGTCGATGGACAAGAAGTGATCTTGACTTTGGCCAACAAATCACAACTTGGACAAGACACCAATATGAAACAAAGCTTTCATGATTCAAAGACATCCTCGACGGACAAAGGCCTTGACTTTGGCCAACAAACCAATGCCAATTTTGGATCTTGAGTAAGAATCACTCAATGGAAGGAAAAAACGCTTAATATTTTGTGAGGGTTTTTCGCGTGCAATTGGCAACCAATTTATTATCTTTGTTAAGGTCTCATCATCATACACCCTTAAACATGCATTCTAAACACATAATAAGGCGCATATAAATAAATAATAATGATATGCGGATGGATACTTAAACATTGTTTCTAGAACAAATCTCTCAATTTCCTCTCTCCTGCTAGCACAAGTATTACTTCTACCCGATTACATAACACTTCTAAAGAAACCTCATTTACATTGAGGGGAATAGGTGAGAAGAGAAATACAAAGAGTAAAGAGGTAATAGGCTGGACACGCAGGTCCAATTAATAAATTCTAAATTTATTACAATAATTTCCAAAATTGCCCCACCCATCTAATATCCATCCGATATACATTATTCATGCATCGCAACCATGTATTCACACAAGCATGTTATCAATCAATCTAATCCAATTAATTAATCTGATAATTAATGACCATCCAATGTTCAAACAACGATTTGATTTTGCGTGAGTCCAACTCGTTTTGCGAATAAGTACTCAAAGTATGAATTCTTGAATTAAATTAAACTACAACATTAAATCCAATTTAATTTGTATTTAATACTAATTCATGTATTTAATTCCAAATTAAATATTACACTTTATTAAAGAACCTTTACGACTTAGATTCTAAATCTAACCGTTACGGGTCTCAGAACCCGATTAACATCCAATGTTAATTTAATTAAAGTCCAATGGGCTTTTAATTAATTTCTAAGACATGGACTTTTGGTCAATATGGGTCAAACCCAAATACCAAAGCCCATTTAAGGAATCACCCTTATTTGCCAAGAAACCGATTTAAGCCCATTAGGCCCAATTAATATTAAAGGTCCATTAGTCATAATTGGACTTTATGGATATGGTTTTGGGCCCAATTGGATCCAACCAATTTTCCTAAACCAATCTTGGTACAACCAAGCCCAATTAGCTCAATTACAACTTTACAAGCCCAATTTCCAAAATAGGCCTAATTAATTAAATTACCAAATTCCAAATTTTATAACTTAACAAACCAAAGTGTATTGTCATAATTAATTACCCACATTAACATTTCCAAAACATCAATTAGCCTAATTAATTATGCTCATTAACATCAAAACATATCCAACACATTTTAATCAAAAATCAAACCCATTTCCCATGCTTAAATCAACATTTTTCAAATTGATTCCGAATTCAATCCAATTAAATCCTAAATCAACATTCCCAACATGATTCCAACTCATCCAATGATTAAAATCAAAAATCACCATGACCTTTAGGGTTTTATAAGTCTCGGCCAAGCCAAATTATTGGGCAAAAATTGATCCAATCAACTTTTCATGAAATTGATCCAATACAACTTCAATTGAACATCATTCAATCATACTCAATCAATTAATTTAATCAAAGCATGCTCAAAATCAATTTACCAATTTTAACCCTAAGTTCAAGTTTCAAGCTCAACTTCGCTCTGATACCATTGTTGGGTTTCTACGGTCTAACCGGGATCGTTTTAAGCAATGAAACAACATGTGAATACATCAAAGAAGTTGCGGAATACTTACATTGATCGGTTGAGTGATGCGACGAACACAAAAACTTCAAGATCTCCTTCAAGGTGATCTCGGCAATGGCAGTTTTTGAGCTCCAAGAAATTCGGCCATGGATGATCAATCAAGCTCCAAGCTTTGGTTGATGATTCCATGCTCATGGGTGCGATTCCCTATCACCTTTGTATGTCTCAATTGTGTGCTATCACTCTTGATTTTGCAACAAAATCATCATATTGCTTCTCTTTCATGTCTCGGCAGTGGGCAAAAACAGAAGAAGATGACATCCCCATTTGGGCGAGAGAGAGGGAAGAAGAAAGAAGAGAGAATGTGTTGGTTATTGGATGATTTGTGTATCTAATACGCTTTTTGAATTTCAAAATTCATTTACCAATTTATTTGCTTTCCAAAAGTCAAGCCATTTAAACCAACCACTTCCATCAATCAATCAAGTGACAAATTGTCACATCACTCAAAGTGACATGTGATTTGCCGCTTGATGTGACTAATGATTTGACGCTTGATGTGAATTGCGGGCCGCACTTGAATTCGAAATGCGAGTGCGCTCGCAAACACTCCCGGGCTCGGGTTCGCTAATTCCAAATTAACGAATTTTCCGTTGCGACGCAATTAAATCTAATTTAATAAATAACTTTGCCTAGCAAAATTACTATTCACGTTGCTAACGAATTAATTCTAAATTAACTCGTTCGCCCGAATTAAAATCTAATTTCAATTCCGCGTCGAAATCCATTTTGTATAATATATCGAATATATTATTTTATTGATTAATTCTAAATTAATCGTTCTCTCTCTTTAATTGATATTTTATCCCAGATAAAATATCTCCGTAATTAATCCAGATTAATTTTCTCTCTCAATTAATTAATCCCAGATTAATAAAGTGCGAGTCATACGTCATCGGTGAATCTTTGGGAAGCGACCCATGAGATCCCCGGATATGTTGGCAGTAAATACAGTCGTCAGACTATCCGAACACATATGTACCTAGTACTACGTTTATATCGATTTACAAGACAAGGTTGGCTTCTAGAAAAGCGTCATGCCTACCCAATTCTCCAGAAATATCCTTACAGGAATATGTGATCTATATCAGGCGTAGTATACGTAGTATTGCGTATTTCGATCCAGCATCGGATGTCACATGCTAGGCCTGGGGCTGGAATTGTGTCTGCCCCGTACGAAGTACATATCGGATCTCTGGTAACTAGTCTCTATATCGGATAAACATGACCTAGTCATTTTATCCCGATGACTGTAGTACATAAGAGAACAAGTTACGTATCCTACGTGATCATCATCTCCACTATGACTGGAGTGATACTTCCATCTCGACATCACACCCAATACACTACGATTATCAATATACCCAGAAGAGGCGTACACAAAACCGGTTAAAGCCCTGGACGACCAAAACCAAAGTATATTGATTGTCGCAAGTATTAGCGGTGCAAGTCTCAGGTTAAGACCAAATACACCTACCCTGATTCGGACTTCCATAGACACATAGTCATACTACCAATGGAATTCCGAGGGGTCTATCCAGAGCGAAGCTGTTTTCCGTACCATCGGTAAAAACACAACCTCCTACTACACTTGCATGAGTATCCTATACCCAAATATATGAGAACTATGTCATTATGCCCTCACAACGCGCACAAGTGTAATACTAGTCTTTTCCGCATTATCGATGTCCAATCTCGATAATACTCTGACTATGGATATTTAATGATTAAACCTTCGTGGATTGATACTGTCTCATATCATCTCAATCCAGGAACTAATCATATGGACCTTTCATTATTTATACATCTTGGTGATCTAATCACAAATGATAAAAGAGCAATTTCCTTTGTCACATAGTTAATTTGTACAACAACACCATGATCTGTACAAATAGTGACGCTATGGGTCATAACTGTCCAACATAAACAAGTTTCCATTAACCATATCTGCACTGCTTTGGCAGACACAACCACGGTATTAGGAAAAATATTTACATCCGTATTGATGAGACGGACCCATTAGTGTATAATACACTCACATAAAATAAAGCCTTATTATATGGATTTTTCTGTCAAACAGCCAAAATAATTGATCCAATCAATTAATTCTCAAGCATGTGTAAAATAAATTGAATTAAATATCAAATATTTAAAGCATGAAAAATTATTTTGGATGTGAGATCAAACGCTCTGATACCATTTTTTTGGGGTAAGCGCAGCGGAAGGGCGCAATGGAAGGCGAAAATGATTTTTAAACATTTTAAAATTTTTTCCGAGTAAATTAATAAATATCAAATATTTTTAATTCTCCCAAATAGGTTTAAATATATTATTTCGAAACACGACGAATTATTTTACGAAAATATTTTTCGATAAATACTATGCGTAACGGACAAACGGTCAAACCGATTAACCAACCACCGAACAAGGCCAACCAAGTCACTTAGACAGTGTTCGGTCAGCCCTTGGACTGCCCGAACAGTGCCCAGTTTGTTGGGTTCACAGCTGCGACTTAACGAGCCCGTTTCGAAGCGAATTTCACCGTTTTCTCTTGTTACACATCCAAAATCATCCAGATAATATATTTTTACATAAAAAAATATTATGTTTTAACATTCAATTTCAAATCTGATCCAGAAAATAATTTCTCCATTTTTCATGTCATAATTCAATTTATTCACCAAATTAATCCAATTAATTTACACCAAATTTAATCACCACAACATAAAGCCTCAAGAACAATTTTAGGCAATATTAGAGTGGTAACATCACTCTAATGGAAATTTTAATTTTGAGACTAATTCCCTAATTAATCTTACAACACATCCTTATAAAAGAAAACTGTTCAGGTTAAATAATTAATCAACACCAAGTTTTTGCTTCAAACATATATCCAAGATATATATATTATTAAGACATGTAAAAATACATATCCAATATATATTTCCATGCTCAAGAAACAAAACAAGAAAATTAGAAATTGGAAATTCAATATTACCTTAATTTTAATTTCCAATTCCTTCAATTTTTCTCCTTTTATGATGATCAATTTTAGAACCCTAATCCCTTTTTTCTTTTATGTTGTCAACACATGATAGAGTGGTTGAATCTTCACAAAATGAAAGAAGTTTCATTTTTATAGTGTAATAACCCTAATTGCCGAAAATTAGGCGTTATTTTCAACAAAAATAATTTAATTTTTGGCCAATGAAATTGACACACATTTGATCTTATCTAAATGTAATTATTATTTTGATTTTTGTCAAATAAATCCAAGTGTTCAAAAACTATGAATTAGCAAATCAAAATCTACCTAATTAAATAAGAATATTCCAAGATATTCTTATCTTAAATAAATAAATTAATTAACTATTTAATTTATTTATTTATCTAATTAACAAAAAGACAAAATAAATACATGGAAAAATATTCCAAGAATATTTCTCCATTTTATCATTATTAATAATTAATTAATTAATAATAATAATAAAACAAATGTCAAAATTCAATTGATTAATAATGTATATATAATCTAAATTATGTATCGTATACAAATACACATTATTTAATATGCATGTGTAAATTATGAATAATCCGAATTATCCATAATTAATTGCCCAAGTGCTCAACGAGTACACTTTATATTGTGGGACTCTCTAGGTTCAAGTTTATCTATCACAGAAATCATTTCCATGTCTGTAATTTGTCCACTCACAAATTACGACGACTACAGATAAACATGTTGAACCATCCAAGTGGAAGTCATTGCATATATAATCCTTCTATCATAGGTTATTTGAATTATTCCGGAGATATAGATTAAACGATAAATCTCTGTTATGAACAATACATGTGTCGCGACATATTTATGATTCTTTAATAAATATTCGGAACTTGTTTCCGAATCATACCTCAGCCAATGATTTCAAGGAATCACAAATTGGATACCTAAATCCCGTACACGGGACTGACATATCCTTTCTGGATGCATCACAGGAAATCGTGAGTATCAGTCCATACCAGACGAACATGCGGAGGTCTGATCTTAAAAGATCATTGACGTGACTGTCATCAAAGTACGGATGATATCTCACATATTCGTAGTGGTATCACAAGTCAAAGGAGCTAATATGTTATTCGACTGTAAAGATTCCTATTGACGTTGGTGTACCATCTATCAGGAATCTTCGAATGAGTCATTCAGTATTATCCAATAAATACCTATGTGTCTATATGAGTCTCACAATACTCATGATTTACTAAGATAAACCATTAGAATAATTCTAATATACGACACGTACTGGTCTCACGGGTTTACAAACCGACCAAGTATGTAAACATTGACTAGGAACAATTAAAAAATGAATTGTATTGTGATATTTCTCAGTAACAATTGTTGCGCTTTTGTAATTACGTCAAAACTATTAATTCTAAGGTCTTTTACGCCTTTACCATATATTAGAGAATATTGATGAAAATTACTCAATTTTATTCATAATAAAATATAAATGTACATCGTATTTATAATAAATACAATAAAATTTGGTGCACCGAGCACCAACTCCAATATTTTCTCCCACAAACTGAGCAGTCTGACATGAGAAAGTCCTCGACAAGAGGATGTCAACGGATCGTACAAAATAAAACAGAGAGTAGGGGTAACTCATTTGAACGACCTAATAGGTAAATGCTGAAATAAAAACTTTTAAAAAATAGTTTATCTAGTAAAGTGGTTGAACTGTATAAAGAAAACGTTCATCTTTCTTGTAAGTCAAGCAAAATCTTAGATACAAATCTAATACATAAAATATGAGTGGATAAAATATATTGTTTGTAAATCTCACCAGCGTCGTAACTTGTGGGCGTGTATCCTACCTAGCGAGACCTACCACCTTGTAGGTAGAGGATCTTGAATATGAATATAAAAGTGTCTAAGGGAGTCACCTAAGGAGTATTAGGCCTACTGAACTGAACAAACCGAACCCGAGACACTGTACATGAGAGAAAAATATTCTATTGGTGGTTTGAAAATATTTTATTACTTGTATATCTGAATTTAAAATAAATCTAAATCATGTACTAAAACTTGCAGAATCATAGTCTGGTAATATAATGAACTTATAAACATAACTTGAAAATGTGTAAAATTGTCATGATATGAAAATACCACATAAACTTGAGCTGTTAATCACGGAAATATAGTTAAACTGAAAATGTTCTTATAATTATGAAATTTGACATAATAATAGATCGAAAACTTAAATAATGAAACATTTAGAGTTTGAAAACCTTAAGACTATAGCATTCACTCAAAAAACATAATGCTGATTCCTACTAATTGTTCTGTCACATGGATATTGCTGGAATTTCCTGTGTGGAATTTATAAACATGTGTTCAGGGTACGGTTAGATTACTATAGTGTTTACAATTCTACATGTGTGAATGAATAATGCATGTGTCTATACGGATAATGAAACTCACGGTGTTTCCTAACATTCTAAATTACCCTGAAATATTATTCTTGTTTATCTCTAATAATACGAGTATGTATCACAATTTTATTCTCAATAGACTAAAGTTATGGCGTCGTTACTACCATCGCGAATATAAATGAACGACCACTATAAGTGGCCCAAATCTATTTTAATCTTGTTATTTAACATGGTGAATACACTTACCTATAGCACTTACATGACAACTCCAACGATATCAAACTAAGGACATGATCATTTGGACATCATCAAACCATCAAGATGACTCACATTTAGTAAACCTAATATTATCATCATCATCACCACCATATTAACACACAATGTGGCTCAATCATCCTTCAAAACGAAAGGGGATTCATAGCCATAATTAATTCCTATGTTAAGATTTATGATTCAATTCATCTCATGCATAAATCATGATAATAATCTTCATCCCAAACTTCATCATGCCTCACTTCCAACAAAATATACATAGGGGTCTCATGGCAACATCAACACAAACCCTAAGTTCTAACCCATCTCAAATATGACATAAATTATTAAAATAAGCATCAATTTATGCATGGTTTGTTGGACAAAATGACCCATAGCGTCACTATTTGCACAGATCATTGTGTTGTTGTAGCAAATTAACTATGTGACAAGGAAATTGCACTCTCATCATTTGTGATTAGATCACCATAGATATATAAATGAAGAGAGGTCCCTATGATTAGTACCTGGACTGAGAATGATATGAGACAATATCAGTCCCCGAAGGTTTAATCATTAAATATCTCTAGCCGTAGTATTATCGAGACTGGACATCGATAATGCGGAATAGGCTAGTATTGCACTTGTGCGCGTTTGTGAGGGCACAACGGCATAGTTCTCATATATATAAGTATTGGATACTTATGCAAGTGCGATAGGAGGTCGTGTTTCACCGATGGTACGGGAAACAGCTTCGCTCTGGATAGACCCCTCGGAATCCCATTGGTATTATGACTATGTGTCTATGGGAGGCCGAAATCGAGGTAGGTGTGTATAGTCTTAACCTGAGACTTGCATCGCTAATACTTACGATAATCGATAAACTTTGGTCTTGGTGGTAGGGGGCTTTAACCGGTTCTGTGTACACCACTTCTGGGTTTATCAGAGAGTCGTAGAGTATTGGGTGTGATGTCAAGACGGAAGTGTCACTTCAGTCATATGGAGATGATGTCACGCAGGATACGGTACTAGTGCTCTTGAGTGTTGCGCAACCAATCGGGATATTGTGACCAGGTCATGTATATCCGATTATAGAGACTATGTTACCAGACATCCGATATGTGCTTCGGACGGGGGAGACACTTATCCACCCCCAGCCCTAGCACGTGATTATCCGATACTGGGCCAATATACACAATACTACGGTATACTACGCTTGATACAGATCTATATATTCCTCTAAGAATATTTCTGGAGAATTGGGTAGGCATGGCGCTTTGCTAGAAGCCAACCTTGTCTTGTAAATCGATATAAACGTAGTACGAGGTACTTACGTGTTCGGACAGTCCGACGATCGTATTTACTGCCAACATATCCGGAGATCTCATGGGTCGCTTCCTGAAGATTCACCGATGACGTATGACTCGCACTTTGATTAATCTGAGATTAATTAGAAGAGAGAGATAGAATTAATCTGGGATTAATTGCGGAGATATTTTATCTGGGATAAAATATTAATTAAAGAGAGAGAACGATTAATTTGGAATTAATCGATAAAATTAATATATTCGATATATTAATCGAAATTGGATTTCGACGCGGAATTAAAATTAGATTTTAATTCGGGCGAACGAATTAATTTAGAATTAATTCGTTAGCGACGTGAATAGTGAATTCGCTAGGCGTAATCACTTAATTACGACGCGACGGAAAATTCGTTAATTTGGAATTAGCGAACCCGAGCCCGAGAGTGATTGCGAGCGCATTCGCATTTCGAATTCGAGCGCGGCACGCGAGTCACATCAAGCGTCAAATCGCTAATCGCGTCAATCGTCAAATCAATTGTCACTTTGAGTGATGTGACTTGACAATATGTCACTTTATTAAAGTGAATAGATGTGATGTGAAAAGTGATGTGATATGACTTAAAGTTATAAGTAAAAGTGATGGAATATGAAAAGGTTTGGAATATATATATTTGTTTTATTTATTTTTGGAAAATAAATAAATAAATATAAATTACTTTTTCTTTTCACTTTACATATATATTCGGTCCTCTCTCTCTCTTACATGCAAACATTTTTACGGTCTCTCTTCCCTCTCTTTTTCTTCTGCATCTCACGGCTTCACTGCCGTTTCTTCTTCTTTTTTTTCTGGTCTTCACCGAGAAAATTGAGATGCATGGAAGATGATTAGTGCTAGCACACTCTAGGAGTTATACATATGTGATAGGGAAGTGTCTTCATGAGCTTGGAAAGCTTGAAGCTTTGAGCTTCAATGGTGCTCAACAATGGCCGATTCTTGGAGGATCCAAACCAGTCCAAATCGCACAGCCCACTGCAAGATGAAGCTACTGCCGTGACTTGGAGGGAGCCAAGAACGCATCTTGTTCTTCTTCCATCAAAACCGAATTCAATGTGAGTTGATTCCGCCACCTCCTTTGATGTGTTCATATGTGGTTTTTATGCATGATTTGTTGATCTTGGGACCTTGATTGAACTCCAACATGGTTAACATAGAAATTAACTCTATTATGATCAATGGTCATTGGTCTTGCTTGGGGTTTCCATGGGTCTACATGATGAGCTTGATTATCATACAAAAATACAAGGGTAAATGATAAGAAGCTTACCGTGCTTCATTAGCTCTTGAAAATGTAAGGAAATCACATACTTGAAGCTAGCTTAGGGCTGAGAAATTAAGGTAAAAAAGGAGGAGGAAAAGATGGCATTGGTCATGGGTTTCATGAGGAAGAATGGGGAGAGATGGTCTATTTATAGTGGCTCTAAATTCTAGAGTGTTCTGATTTTTGGGTAAAAATCACAGCGACGTTTGAACACCACTTTGAACAAGCCTCAAATGCTCGCATTCTGGTTGGCTTTATTCGAACACGACTAAGGACGCGACATGAACGCGTATATTCAGACTGATTTTGTTCTAACTTTCTGTCAAACGTGGTATGAACGTGAACTGTATTTCATTCAAACTTTGGAACGAGCAGGTCATAAACGCGAGATCTGAAATCTTCGACATTTAACAATTGAACTTGACTTGTTACTAAGTAGGTCAACACAAGAACCCCATGAAGAGCGACCAATATTCACATATATCTCGCCCATCTGGCTTGATGTTTTGTATGTTATCTCAAAATTTATGAGAGTTTTGATATGTTTTGAGTTCCTTTTACAGGTAAAAATAATATCGAGACCCAATTGAATCAACGAGGGATAAAACGGTAAAATATGAACCAAATAGAGGAAAAATTAGAATTAAATTGAGTGTCCCGATGCCGGAATGCACGTCGAGACACGTTAAAGGCCAATAATGAGGTAGATAGTGCTGAATTTCTAACACTAATGCATCACGCCGCAGGCCATTAGATGTCGTGACGTTGTGACATGCGTGTCATAACGCGCCCACGTTTTCCAGTCTTTTAAAGAAATATACTCAAAAAGAAACCAAGCCACCTATAAAAAAAGAATTTCATCCTAAAATGAAGGGAGTTTTTTTGGAGGGGGGTGGATGCCCAATTCAGGGTCTCACACCTTAATTTCAGAATCTCCAAGGTGATTTTGGAGAGAAAACAAAGAACATCAAATGGTCACAACTCAAAATCTTAACAGCAAAGGGTGAATGACTGACAATCTAGACATATTTTCTTTTTCCTTTTATCTTTGATGTTTTATTTATTTTTGAATATTTATTTAGAGTTTATGATCATGTGATGAAACTCAAAATTTATGAGTTTATAAATTGAGTTTTCTTATATCTTGTGTGATATTTTGGCTTGTTTATTGAATCTTGATCTTAATGTTTCTTGTTGCTTGATCACCATAGGATTGATGTGGTAAACTTAAATGAACTTGACAAAGGGATTTTAAGATTAATTAATTGACATAGAAATATAGTTGATTAGTTTATTCTGAAGTTTGCACTTGACCATTGGAAGAGGCTTGTGGATATCTTAGTGTTCCAAGTTAATAAGCCAATATATCATATGAGTATAGGAAAACTAATTAATCTCTAGAATAACACTGGGCGGATTTACAATCCTGGATGTTTTCTCTTCATTGATTTCCTTTGGAATTTATCATAGTTTTATTTATTTGCTTTAGTTATAATCAACTCAACCAACAATCACATTTCAATTTCAATTAGATACTCAAGTATTTTGTATCAATAATTAGTAACGTAGATTATAAATCCTCATAAGGTCGATATCTTTTGTACTACTTGAGTGATACGTGCACTTGCGTAACGTGTGAATATCACGACTATTGATGTGGGCGGGCTAATTTCTACAAACATAGTTTGGGCAGCCAATTCTGTACAGATAGGGCTCTTATATTGCAGTCTCATTTATAATTTATGTGCACAAGCTAAGGTGTCCATGGACCCCAGAGAAGAAATTATGCAGCCTACCATTATTCTAACAACACGTATTGTTCAACGACTTTGAGCAGAGAGAAAACTGACATCCAGTTCATCAGCTACACAACCTCTATCCTTAGCGCATCAGTCATCTCAACGTCTACGAAGAGTAATTCCATGTATTTCCCCATCCTCCGGAGGTAATTGGCGATGATGATGAGGCAGATGTATGACCCTCACCACGGTAGTGTTGTTCCCTACTCTTTTTATTTATTTTGTATTGCATTGGGGACAATTCCATATTAAGTTTGGGGTGGCTTGTATGTTTTATTTCTAGTTCTAGTGTGTTTATTTCTTGAAAAATTTTATTACCCGCATGTTTATCTTTAAAAAAATAAAAAATAAATAAAAACAAATCGGTTGATGAGGTTGTTTGTCTTAGTGTGAAGTTTTAGGAAACAATAAAGGTCAATTTTTCTTTTATCATATGCCTTGAATAGGATATCTAGGTTACACTCTTATGCACTAGAGAAATCCTTGTAGTAGTAAGACACTAGAGAGTTGACTAAGTGATTAGTTGAAAGAATTGGTAGATTACGAATGACCGTTTGTTTGAATATTTGTTTATGTCTGCATTCAATTATTATGTGTGGTATGGTAATATTTTTCTTATATAAAAAAAAAAAAAAGACAACTCATAACCGATAAGCGTGAAGCTACCCATGGACAAGTATTAGGACCACCATGAGAAGAAATGCTACCTTAAAGGCTAGGTGAATCCAAAAAAAAGACTTTCATACCGCACAAATCGTATATGGGTAGACAGGGCAATCTTTTTAGATATTCAGGTTGGTTAGAGCTATCAGATATCGATTTTTGAGATGAAATCACCGAGTTGACTTTCTTAGGAATCGATGCTATGATCAAATCTTTTTACACACGCATACATGGAGTCTGACTTAAATGGTTTATTCAATGAGATGGATTTAAGTTGAAGTGTGCATTTTTCAAGGTTCCTTTGACTTTGTTGCTAGACATTCTCTGAGGACTTAATATGTATAACTACCACGATTGCTTGTTTTGTTTCTTTTATCTATTTTATTATTTTTACATGATTGCATGTGCATGTGATTGACGTTTTTGGGTATCGTCGATGTAAACCTTCACGAGACTATAACTCGTCCACTAGGGCCACCTAGGGATTTAAAGGCTTGTTGCATACGTTAAATGCAATCATGATCCCTAAGAAAGTGGCTTACGTTAATTTATTTTTAGTTGTTTATTTCATTTTAATTTTCTTTGTTTTGCTCGAGGACTAGCAAAATGTTAAATTTGGGGGTGTGATGAGCGACCAATATTCACATATATTTCACCCTTCTAGCTTGATGTTTGGTATTTTGGGTTCACTTTACAAGTAAAAATAATATCGAAATCCAATGGAATCAAAGAAAGACGAAAGCAGTAAAATATGTACCAAATAGGGGCAAAATTGGAATTAAACCTGATGCTGGAATGCCAGTCGAGATGCGCTAAAGGCCAAAAATAAGGCAGAGAGTGTTGAATTGCTAACACTAGTGCGTCACGCCGCAGGCCATTAGACATCGCGACGCTAATCCATGTGCGTCGCGATACTGTGACATGCGCGTCATGACGCACCTACGTTTTCTAGCATGGTAAATAAGTGTACTCAAGAAGGAACAAAGCCACATATAAAAAAAGCATTTCATCCTAAAACGAAGAGAGATTTTTAGAGGGGGGCTGGATGCCATAATTTCAGGGTCCCACACTTTAATTTCATAACCTCCAAGATGATTTTGGAGAGAAAACAAAGCACATCAAAGTGCCACAACTCAAACTCTCAACAATAAGGGGTGAAAGATTGACAATCACAACAGAGTTTCTTCTTCCTTTTATCTTTGATGTTTTGTTATTGTTGAATATTTATTTAGAGTTTATGAGCATGTGTAATAACTAAATCTACAATCTCGGGTTGTGATGAAACCCAGAATTTATGAGTTTATAAATTGAGTTTTCTTATATCTTGTGTGATATTTTGGTTAGTTTATCGAATCTTGATCTTAATGCTTCTTATTGCTCGATCACCAATATGATTGATGTGGTAAACTTAGATGAACTTGACAAAGAGTTTTTAGGTTTAGCCATAGATTCAATAACACACGATCTCATCTTAGAGATTTCCTTACATGATAGAAATATACCCGTCTAGCGGATGTAGCCATATTTGGAATTTGCTCTCACTGAATTTGGAATTAATTAATTGACATAGAAATATAGTTGATTAGTTTATTCTGAATGTTTGCACTTGATCATCGAAATAGACTTGTGGATATCTTATTGTTTCAGTTTAATAAGCCAATATATTACATGTATAGGAAAACTAATTAATATTTAGAATAATAATGGGCGGATTCACAACCCTGAATGTTTTCTCTTCATTGATTTCCTTTGGAATTTATCATAGTTTTATTTATTTGACTCAACCAACAATCACATTTCAATTTCAATTACATACTCGTAAGTATTTGGTATCAATAATTAGTAACGTAGGTTATAAGTCATCGTGAGATCGATATCTTTTGTACTGCTTGAGAGATACGTGCGCTTGCGTAACATGTGAAAATCGCGATCACCCCACCATATTCTTAATAACATGTCGTACATGGAAAATGACCATGACCATGATCGATACGTCATACAACCGGGGTGTACAACCTAAATCGCATTAAGCTTAGTCACAACCAAATTTTATATAAATCACATTGAGCTCAGTTATAGTCATGTTGATCTCGATCTCGATCACATTTTACCTCAGACACATTGGTGATTGAAAATTATGTTATATGTCATTTAGTCACATTAAATACCTCAATCACATTAATGGACCTCATGCAATTTTGATATTTTTTTATTAAAACGTAATGATGTGGGTATTTATTTGAAAATTTATGATTTATTAATATAATTTTTATGGTTAAATATTTTATATTTTGAGAGATATTTATTTATATTAATTAAATTTAACAAGAAATAAAATTAAAATTAAAACGAAGGCTTTGTGTGCTATGTACAAGGAGCGTGAATCAGCTGTTTAATTTAGGATTTTTTTTTCAAAAATGATACACTCACACACACTTTTACTTAAAATTTTACAAACTCTCTCAGAATTTGTAAAATTTTAGTAAAAGTGTGTGTGAGTGTATCATTACTCATTTTTTTTAACACAATTGCTTTTGGAATTTGATTCCATGAAGTTCAGTGACGATTAGGGATGGCAATTTTACCTTCAAACCCGCAAACCCGCAAAAACCCGCCCGCAATGGGTAGGATTTGGTAAATATATTAGTGGGTGCGGTGCGGGTTTGGTAATTTAAAGCAGAACCCGTTGCGGGTGCGGTGCGGGTTTGGTATTTAAGAAAAAAATGCGGGTATCTACTGCGGGTATCCGCATACCCGCAATATTATTTTTATTAATTAATATTTTTCAGACAATATAAAAAAACCATCATATAAAAACAACTAACAAAACCTAAACCTAAAACATTAATCCACAGTTCCATACTCCCACTCAGCCGCAGCCCGCCACCTGCCCAACTGAAGATTGTTTGCATGACTATTATTTTTTTTTTTAATCACAGTTGTTAATAAAATTATAGTACAAAAATTTGGATTAAGTTCACATGATCAGAAATGAGAGAGGAGCAAAATAAGCTAGTGTTTGCTGCAACTTCAGTAGCTTTCCTACTTTTTCATTACACTTACACCACTTGAGTCCTGTAAGCATCAATTTCATTACACTTAGCATAAAAAATATGACCAAAGTTTGGTGATTACTTTTTAGCTTATTGTCGATTGAGTTGGCTAACTTAGATCATTATAATTATAAAGGGAAAAACTCGTTTTAATTATGTTTATAATAAAAACAGAACCCGTTGCGGGTGCGGTGCGGGTTTGGTATTTAAGAAAAAAATGCGGGTATCTACTGCGGGTATCCGCATACCCGCAATATTATTTTTTATTAATTAATATTTTTCAGACAATATAAAAAAACCATCATATAAAAACAACTAACAAAACCTAAACCTAAAACATTAATCCACAGTTCCATACTCCCACTCAGCCGCAGCCCGCAACCTGCCCAACTGAAGATTGTTTGCATGACTATTATTTTTTTTTTTAATCACAGTTGTTAATAAAATTATAGTACAAAAATTTGGATTAAGTTCACATGATCAGAAATGAGAGAGGAGCAAAATAAGCTAGTGTTTGCTGCAACTTCAGTAGCTTTCCTACTTTTTCATTACACTTACACCACTTGAGTCCTGTAAGCATCAATTTCATTACACTTAGCATAAAAAATATGACCAAAGTTTGGTGATTACTTTTTAGCTTATTGTCGATTGAGTTGGCTAACTTAGATCATTATAATTATAAAGGGAAAAACTCGTTTTAATTATGTTTATATGAAAAAATAAATATATGGTATTGAGTCTTTCATACATTATGTTATCTATGTACTGTATATACATACATTGCATGTTATATATGTCAAATGAAAAACAAATGTGAAAATTACAGCTAGCAATTAAAAATAAATTATTTAATTAAAAAATTATATTATTAAAAACGCAAAGTAATTCAATATTTTAAAAACCCGCAAAAAATCCGTTGGGTACCAATGCGAGTTTGGTAATTTATTTTTATATACGGTGCGAGTTTGGTAATGAAAATTAAAACCCGCAATGGGTACGGTGCGGGTTTGGTAATTTATTTACATATGCGGGTGCATGTTTGGTAATGGAAAACCCGCACCATACCCTACCCACTGCCATCCCTAGTGACGATGCAATTGTCTTGTCATCCACTTTTTCTTGTACTTTTAATTATGTCCATAAGGAAAAATGGAGATGAAAAGTTGGTCAAACTTTAATTAATTAAAAAAGAGAGAAATTAAACAGGGATAAAAATTTAAAAAATAAGATTAAATGTTGCTAAATTTAATAGCTTGAGTCTATTAGATGGAAAATATGACTATTTAATAAATTTCTTTTTATTAAAGTTGTTGATTTTGGAAAAAAAAATTGTAACAACGACTCTTAACTTTCAAACAATAGTTGTAAATTTAACCATGTTATAATAATAGTCGCAATCGAAACTTAGGATTAGTTTAGAAGTATTACTTAACTAATATTTTTGAACATATGATCAAGATATTTCAAATAAATTTAACTTTATAAAAATATTTTTAATGAGATGAAACTACTCTTAAATTATTCTTTAACTTTTTTGAACTTTATCAACATCAGAATTGGACCAAAAACCGTTCCGTATCAATATCAATAAACTAGACCTATACTTTGAGTTGTTTCATACCATAAATAAACCCGAATACTCCCCAATTTAAGTGTTGTTTGTGAATATTTTTAATATATTGGAAAGTCAATTTCTTGAATTAATATTCTTAATTTATTTTCCAAACTTATACTTAAATTAAAAAAATACTTAAAAATATGATTGAATTTTTAAAAACCGGACCGCATTTTACCAACTTTAACTACGGTTTCCTCTTATGGCCCAGTTAATTTATCTTCAATATTAACAGGCTTTAGAAATCATCAGAAGGCCCAAAAGATTGGGATGAGCCACATGTGTAGTAGAAATAAACTCATCATCCTACTTAAAAAAAAAAAAAAAAAAAAAAATCATCATCTCTGAAAATGAAACATGTGGCTATGTAGCGCCATTGTGGCATGGTGCCTTATCCACTTTACAATTGTGGCCGTTATTACTTGAATCATCTCAATAAACTCAACTGAAATACAAAAATCTCACTCTGTTTCCTCCAAGAATTCTCCACAATGGCTTCCACCACTCTTTCTTCTGCTACTGCTTCTCAGGTAAATTCCCATTAAACAATCAACTTTCTTGAATTAAAAACAAATGTGCATGTCACTATTTGAAGCTAATTTTACCAAGTTTCTTGAAATAGCTATGCTCAAGCAAGAATGGCATGTTCTGTCCGTCAAGAGCTTTTCTTGTGAAGCCAACGAGGACCCAGACAGTGACAAGGGATCAAAAGGGAATGAAAATCAAGTGCCAGGCTTCAAGTATTCCAGCTGATAGAGTGCCTGATATGGAAAAGAGGAAGCTCATGAATTTACTTCTTTTGGGTGCTATTTCTCTTCCCTCTGGAATTATGTTGGTTCCTTATGCCACCTTCTTTGCCCCCCCTGGGTGAGTTCTGAATTTATGGTTCATGTTAATGCTCAAATTTATTACTTTTAGCTTATTTTTATTATTGTTTATACGCTAACTGAATCACTGGTGGTATAGTTCCTATTTTTCTTAATTTTCTTTATTGTTACAATTATGTTCATGTAAGTAGGAAACTATCCGAAGATTTCTAAGAAGATAAGAGTAAATGGAGCACTAATTTTATTTGGAAAGCGTGTTTAAAATGTTAATTTTCTTTATTTTGGACACATGAAGGAAAATACAGTGACTTTCTTGGTAAAAATTGGTGAATTATATTGTTCATTTGTATAAATTGATTAGATATAACACTGGGGGTGATGAAGGGGATTGAATATTATTACATACTTTTCAATCACTTATTAATTTGGACTCAATTTCTGATCATGTAATCACTAGTTTCTTGTATTCTGTTATAATCACAATGATCCCAATCCTAGGATACATATATATTATGCTTTAAATAGTTTGCAAGCATCTGTTGTTCATTGAGATGCTGGTTTTCTTGCTTCAGGAAAATTTAGTAATTGAACTCACTCCTGTTGAAATATACAGGTTAGGAAGTGCTGGTGGTGGTACACCGCCAAGGATGCCTTTGGCAATGATGTCATTGCTGCTGATTGGCTTAATACCCATGGCCCTGGGGACCGAACCCTCACACAAGGATTGAAGGTGCAAATTGTTTTCTTTGGAAATTGTTGCTTTGTTCCTTGCATGCATGTATTGAATTTATTTTTATTTATTTATTTTTAGCTCAAGCTTTGACTCTTGATTCTTTATTTTAAAAAATTAATAAGTTATTGTGTGATATTCAGTAATTACATTAATCTCACAACTTGTGATCGTGTTTAATTATATGTGAAGCTTGATTTCCTAGATTTTGGAACTGCATATTTGGTGAACTCATCCACTTGATTCGTAAATTTTTCTCGTGCATGAAAGCTCAACCTAAACATGGTCATAGGTTTAAAAGAATATAACCTTAAAAATTTTTCTTTCTGCCACTCAACATTATATTATTGTGAGATCATGAAATAACAAGTACTATGAAAGCTGATTTAAATTCCATGATGAATTTCAGGGAGATCCAACCTACCTTGTTGTAGAAAAAGACAAAACACTTGCCTCATATGGAATCAATGCTGTCTGCACTCATCTTGGGTGTGTGGTGCCGTGGAATACAGCTGAGAACAAGTTCATCTGTCCCTGCCACGGATCCCAGTACAATAACCAAGGAAGAGTTGTGAGAGGACCTGCTCCATTGGTGAGTAAAACATAACTTATGTCCATTTACTTGGTTATTTCAATTCTCTTGTTTCTATAGCAGACAATTATAGCATGAGTACATTTGAAATCACTTTCAGTGTTGATTTTGATGATGTGAATTTTTGCTTTAGCAACATGGTATCGCCTTGCCCCCAAAGGGGTGTGGCTTAGTGGTGTAGGGTTCAGGATCTCAACTTGAGGTCTTGGGTTCGAATTTAGGGAGTGCGTTTCTTTGTAAGAGACTAGGACAGTCGGGGGTTTTACCTGCTCGCTTAAGCCCGGAATGGGTGGTTTGGCAGCGTAGTTTCCAACAATTCACAAAAAAAAAAACATGGTATCGCTTTATCTTTCTTTATTAGAGGATCATAGGAAAATACTATTGAAATTAAAATTGATTTTGATGCTCACACTCACCAAGACCTGAAAGCCATTCTTCCTAGGAAATAGCACCCCCTTGCTCGTTTCATTCTTGAGAACAATAAGAAGTCATAGTCAAGGATATGCACACTTAGAATTTTTGTATTTTACAATGCTTCAGAAATAGCCTAGCAATTACAATATCTTTTTTCATTTTGGTTTGGCGTGAATCTTGTTTGTGACAAGATTCTTGTCAATTAAGAATAGTGACAAGAATGATGAGATAACGAAAAAGTAACAGAATTCTTGTCACTTGAGTAACAAGAAGTGACATGCAAGAATGAAGAATCCCATCATTTTTGGTATGGTGTGAATTTTGCTTGTAACAGGATTATTTTCATTTTTGTTTCTTTGTTTTTAGCTTTCATTGTTTTTTAGCTCCTTCCACATAATGTTTTCAATAAAGTGTGACATGCATGTATTTTTCATAATTGCATAACTGATGATAATAATGAACTTAAATTCCACCCTTTTTTTTTTTTTTTTTGGGAATAGTCATTGGCATTGGCTCACGCCAACGTTGAAGATGGGAAGGTTGTCTTTGTTCCATGGACAGAAACAGATTTTAGAACTGGAGAAACTCCATGGTGGGCTTAAAGTTCTTCCAGAGCTTTCAGTATTCAGTTTTTGCAACATCCTGACAGGCTTTTGTGAAATATATGTTACATGTAAAGCTACTTGCTTGTTTTGAATCACGGCACCTTGTAATCCTGGTAATATCGACAATTTTCTTATTCATTCTTTCCTTGTATCTCCAATTTGCACCCTAAAAATTAATAATGCTGCTCCTACAAAATTTGGATCATATATCAAGTTAAAACAAACTTTGTTTTCACATTATTAATATGATAATAGTTATTCTCTGTCATTGAACGATATATCATACGCCACATCATTGGACTTATTTTACCTTTCCTATGATACAAGAACACTTAGAAAGAAAAACAAAAAAAAACAAAAAAACAATCAATTTCCTTGTATCAGTATTGCATTCCCAGTTATGGGCATTTAACATTTGTATTTCTAATAAATGACCGTAAAAGGGAAAAACCTATTACAAAAGATAAATTCACGTAATGACATAACTAGCTAGCTTATTGAATGGTATAAAGGCAGGAGTAATGATATACTCACTTAAACTCTCACTCACACTTATCCCAACCCCCTCACTGTAGCTACAGTGGGTTGGGATAATTGTGAGTGAGAGTTTAAGTGAGTTTATCATTTTTGATAAAGGCAGTTCATAACGTCCAAAAGACATGAAAATTGTTCAATATATGTCCCACATAACCTAACAAATAATATATAATATAAGCTATCGTTTCAACTTTTACCAATCACCATCCAAGTAATACCTTGGACTTTACCAGCAAAGTATCAGCTCCCTCTATAATCAACCCCCACGCTGCCATCACGTGGCGAGCATCAGTAAGGGAGGCTCCCACTGCAAACCTCAGCATATATATCCCGCCCACTATTGTATGGGTCATGTAAATCCGGCCTGTTGAGTTGACCCAGTCCAGTAATTTCCGGTTCAATATTTCGATATCACCCGAACTGGATTGAGGAAACGGGTTAAACCGAAAACACACCAGTGCAAAATGTCTAGGTACCACAATTTCGAACCGATGATCCGATTTTACGAACCCCTCGAACATTTTTGCTAGCCTTATGTCAGACCGGATGTGGCTTTGGAGGTTCAAAACACCATAGCTACGTACAACCATCCACAAACGGATCGACTTGAATCTTCTACCCGTACCCACTTGCCAATCTTTAAAATCCACAACCGAATTTGATTCACTCGGTTTATTTTTCAAATACTCCGGGTCGGTACTCAGAGCTTTGACTAGTAGACTAGGGTGTTTCACCCACAAGCAACAACAGTCCAAGTAACTGAGGAGCCATTTATGAGGACTGAAACTAAATGAGTCAACGCGTTCAATGCCATTCAAGTGGTGCCTAAACTCAGGACAAATACATGCGCTGCCAGCATAAGCAGCGTCCACGTGGACCCACATGCCGTATTCATTAGCAACCTCAGCAAGCGGTCCGACAGGATCAACTGCTGTGGTTGAAGTTGTCCCCACAGTTGCACAGAGGTAAAGTGGGACCAACCCAGCTGCCACGTCAGCCTCCACAGCTTTACGGAAATGAAGAGGGGATAGAGAAAAATTTGCATCAATGCTTGTGGGAATGGACCTTAAGTTAGTAGAAGAAATGCCAGCTAATTGAGTAACTTTTGCGAAGGTCGAATGCGTTTGGTCGGACCCATAAACGACAAGCTTATGCATGTTTTGGACACCAATGATGTCAAGAACTTGATCTCTTGCTGCAATGACAGTAACAAGAATGGAGTCACTGGTCGTGTTTTGAATAACACCACCACCGGAGCCTGAAAACATGAACGTTTTGGGTAGCTTGAGCATGTTAGCAAGCCAGTCTATGACTATAATTTCAAGCTCAGTGGAAGCTGGGGAAGCGAGCCAGTTGAAGCCAACTGAGTTAAAGCAAGTGCATAGCATTTCGCCAAGAAAAGCTGCGGTGCTTACAGTAGCAGGAAAGAATGCAAAGAAATTAGGGCTTAGCCAATGGGTCATGCCAGGGATTATGTGTTTTTGAACGTCTTTGAGGATGGTTTCAAAGGATTCAGGGTGATACGGGGCGGATTCGGGTAAGGAAGAACGGAGGTAGCCGGGTTGGACTTGGGTGAGAACTGGGTAAGATTCAATGTTTTGGTAATAATCAGAAATGAAATCGACCATTTGGTGAGCTTGTTTTCTGAATTCTTGAGCATCTAAAGGCTTGAAGTGCGCAGACTCTGCCATGTTTGAATCAAGGCTACCCATTTTCACTCAGAGATGCTTACAGATGAAATATTAAAAGGGGGCAGTTGTGATGGTGGTTTAAGACTGTTGAAGCTTAACATGTGTGAGTATGTTCTGTATATATAAAAGGAGCAGAGAGAGAGAGAGAGAGAGAGAGGTGCATATGGGACAATGTTGACGTGTTTATGGGACTTGGAGTAGATACAGTGTGCATTTTTTTTTTTTTTGTCCTATAAATTTAAGTATAAGCCATTCATCCACTTTTAGGTTAGTCTTTGAATTGTGTTAGTTCTATTAATTTTAAGATGATATCAAAACTAATTAATAAGTGAGATTGATTTTTGAATATGAATATAAGATAACACTATATTTTTAAACTAAATTTTGGATTAAATTATATCTATAAATTTCAACATTATTTTAATTCAAGCTTTTAATATAAATTTTAAGACGTCTATATCTCAACAAATTTAATTATATTAGATGATCCCTTTTTTTGTCAACTAGATTGCGTTAATTATACGTGTCAAGTTTAATTTGGTGGTTCAAAATAAATTAATCTAATCATCCAAAAAACTTGTATTAGAAAGAAAAGAGGTGCCGTATGAACATTGTTACTAAAGTCAAAGTCTTGTTTTTAATTTTGATGAGCTGGTTAAAAATTGTGTTTGCTAACTGTATAAAATTACGTGGTGCGATATAATTCGATCAGAATATGGCTGTCACAAGCCTCGTCCTTGTGGACTGTGGCATGGAGTTATTTGGTTTTGACAAATTTTGTTCATGCAGTGGCCAATCTCTTCACTTTGAGAAAGCATTTTTAAAAGAATTTTGATCCGGCATTGATATTTTTTATACTCGACATTTTATTATCTTCTCATGCATACACACACACATATATATATATATAATTAAGATTCTATTATTTATCAATTTTATCTAATGATTATGGATCATAATTTATAAAAAGAAATCCAATACAAAACTCTCTCTATGATAATTCCACTAGCCAAACAGTAAAATGAGAAAAAAAAATTAAAGTATAGAAGCTGTATAAGAAATTGAAATATAAAATAAGCCACTTCAGCATATATCAATAAGATTAAGATATTTTTGCATTTTATTACAATATTTGAATTTATCAAAGTTTGCCTTTACCATACGTTTACAATTGTTTATTCTGATATGATCAAATCGTCTTCTCCGTCTAAGAAAATGAAAAAGAATCTCTCAGTTTTCCATACATTTACGGCTATCTTTGTCATGATTTGTCATTGATTATGTAGTGTGGGCGTATATTTTGAAGCGGTGCCGGCTTTATGGCTAGTGTGATGACGTTAACTTGTCATCCAGCCTTACACGGTGAATTTGTAGATCAATCAGTTTTTTTTCTGTGTGTATTTTGTTTAAAGAGGAAGTGATGAGAGAAAATATGTTGAATAATTTATTTATTATATTTAAATAGATTTTGTATTTATACATATCAAGTAAATTTACCGTTATAAGGTAGTGTAGGAGTGAAGTGGAATTTATCGATATTCTTATGACGTCGGCGACAATTACACCATTGGGCTCGTAGTCCGTAGGGAGTACGGATAATCCCATAAGGGACTAACTGGAGAATAAGGGAGTCGCCACCCGTTAAAAGACACCGAGAATGATTTAAGGCCGCACTACACCCATCGCAAGGTCCAACCTTAAATCCATTTGAGTTCAGAATGGTTCCTTACTGATGCCAGTATATATTTACGCTTGAATGAGATATCCACATATCTTATAATGCAACAGGGAAATCCTTCAGAGATGTCGACTGAAAGAAATTAAGGACATTCATGGTGAGACACGATGGGACACTATCTGGGGACTTATGTCGAGTGAAATGACCATGAACCTTCATCTGGTTCAGTCGACCGAGGACATCCCCCAAATGACTCATGTCGAGTCAATTGAAGACATGGACCTCCCTCAGTCCATATAACAAATGTCGAGTGAAATGTCTCATGAACCTTTATCTGGTTCAGTCGACTGGGGACATCTCCCAATGGACTCATGTCGAGTCAATTGAAGACATGGACCTCTCTTAGTCCATACGATGAATGTCGAGTGAAATGACTCCTCAACCTTCATCTGGTTCAGTCGATCGGGGACATCCCCCAAAGGACTCGTGTCGAGTCAATTGAAGACATAGACTTAGCTCAGTCCATAAGACAAATGTCGAGTGAAATGACTCATGAACCTTCATCTGGTTCAATCGACCATGGACATCCCCCAAAGGACTCATGTCGAGTCCATTGAAGACATGGACCTCCCTCAGTCATTACGACAAATGTCGATTGAAATGACTCCTGAACCTTCATCTGGTTCAGTCGACAGGGGACATCCCCCAAAAGACTCGTGTCAAGTCAATTGAAGACATAGACCTCCCTCAGTCCATACGAAAAATGTCAAGTGAAATGACTCATGAACCTTCATCTGGTTCAGTTGACCGGGGACATCCCCTAAAAGACTTGCGTCGAGTCAATTGAACACATGGACCTCCCTCAATCCATACGAAAAATGTCGAGTGAAATGACTCATGAACCTTCATCTGGTTCAGTCGACCGGGGACATCCCCCAAAGGACTCGTGTCGAGTCAATTAAAGACTTGGACTTCCCTCAGTCCAAACGAAAATGTTGTATGAAATAACTCCTAAACCTTCGTCTGGTTCAGTCGACCAGGGACATCCCCAATGGACTCATGTCGAGTCAATTAAAGACTTGGACTTCCCTCAGTCCAAACGAAAATGTCGTATGAAATAACTCATGAACCTTCTTCTGGTTCAGTCGACCAGGGACATCCCCCATGGACTCATGTCGAGTCAATTGAAGACATGGACCTCCCTTAGTCCATACGAAAATGTCGAGTGAAATGACTCATGAACCTTCATCTGGTTCAGTCGACCGGGGACATCCTGTTAGGGATATGCTCTATACCTAACTTGTGGATGGGCTATATCTACATGTATTTGCAATATTTTCATTCATTAATAAAATTTTAATCTTTATTATATGTGTCTTATATAAATTATATGAATCATCAAACACTGTAATAAAGCTCTTGGAGTAATAAGATGATGGCTTCCACGCCTTATGAGAATTATTACTCTCAAACGTTCCTAGTCATAGTTTTGTGAATAATCTGGGCGTTCACAAAGCGGAGAGACTAGCATGATGATATGATCCACCCTTAAGTGGGGTAGCCGATCTCATAGTCTACTAGTGAAGATCCGTCCGCTTGGTGTATCACATGGATGCATGAGTTGCTCGTTTCCATCGAACTGACAGCCGAAAGTTTTCACATGTAGTATTTATCCCAAGTGTCTATGAGAACTTTCATGTATCGATTGTATGACTAGTCCTTAGACTTGAGGTCTTTACAATCTTATGTGTGGATCAAATGACTTTGACATTCTCCTCCCCCGGTTCAAAAGATCCGATCATAAGGGTATGATTGAGTCATTTGTCGAAACACATGAAGTTTGTAAATATACAACAGAGAATCGCCACTCTCTCGGTTAATATTTTCTTATAAGAGTAGTATTCTAGTTCACGGGTTGATATGTGTGATTAGTGCTTGAGACTGTGGCCGCAGCGGAAGAATCATGAGAGATTCTTGGGTTAGCATGATTCATGACACTATCAACATCATACCTTTGACTATATGGGTAGACACTTTCCATACCCTAGGTCAAACGGTGGGGATACAATGAGGCGATAGACCGTATCATATGTAAATCACAAACAGAATGGGTATATATCTTTCCTTCTCATTTGAGGGTCTTGGCATGTTGCCAGATGTCAACCTTGGTCATTGAAATCGAAAGACCATTTGATCGGAGGATAATTTATGTTCGATTAAATTATCATGATTCATTTCATGTCCAACTTGAGGGAAACCCAAAAGGTCACACATAACAAAGTCGAAATCAAATGATAACAGTGCACAATACAAATTTAACAGCATATATGATTGCTTTAGGAATTGTTCATAAATGGTTCAATGTGTTTAATTATTGAACAGATCATTTATGAGGTTTCAAAGTGGCTTAGGGATTGGTGAATGATGATAGGGGCACTTTGGGAATTGGAAAAATGAATAAGAAAATAAATAAATAAAAAAATCTGCGTTTTTTATTTTATTTTATTTTATTTTTATTTGTTTTGAATTCCAATTCGGCCCAAACTCTTATTAGGGTTTTATAATCTCATTAAACCATTATATTAAGATCCAATGGCTAAGATTTAATTAACATTTATCCCACATCAGATTCTTAATTAATTTTGTTGTCTTTGGAGCACCTATATAAACCCATAGAATTATTTACAAATTTTTACACCATAACCTTTCATATCTTGGGTTTATATAAGTTAGCAACTCTAAAATTTAAGAGTAAGCCACTGATTTTGAGGATCCTTAAGTCTAATTGACTAGAGGAATCTCAAGTTAAATGTTTTGAGGTATTTGTCTAGGCTAGCACCAAGGGCAAAATACCTGTGCACTCAAGGCGTAGTCTTGCCGTTGAGTTTTGGCTTTGGTGTGTGCACATTTGGAGGCCACACACTTGGGTGGCTCTTTGGAACGTGGAAGAGCTTACTGAGTTCGAGAAATGCTTGTAGATTGGAGGGAGGGCTGGAGGAGTCTTCGGTTCAAGTAAGTATTTTTCTTTCTTTATTTTAATTAGAGTTCTTATGATAGTTAGCATGTTTAGGTTTATGTTCGTTGCATGTTTTATGAGTTTTTATGCTTAGAATATATAGTAACATGCCTAGGATTGTAGAATAATCAAAACAAATGGGTCTTGGGCTAAGGGATAGCGGCATCATAATTTTTAATTTTCCGCTGCGCACTCGCGGCCGCTTCACAACAGTGGTATCATCGCGCCATTTTTGTTTTGATTAGCTCTCTCTCATTTGAACTTGAAATTGGGTGTGTAAAAGCTCGTTGGAAAGCTAACACCCTGAACTTACTTTTAGGCATAAGTTTTGCATGATTTGGTCAAGATGTTAATTGTGAAATTACATTTTAAGTTCACGTATCTGTAAAAAAATATGAATAGTAAATTAATTTGATTAAAATAAAATGCAATATCATAATTAAATATTAATCAAAGTTATTTAATGCCTAAAATAATTCCAACATATTAAAACTCATATGCTTGATGATTCTATGTATGATTAGAATTGGCATGATTATTTTAGAGTGCAAGCATCTAGAGACTTTCTAAGGAAATAGAGAGTGTATTGCTTATCCCTTAGCTAAGTAATTATTACGTGATGAACTTATAGATTTATTACCTTTAAGGCTAATAAATATAAATCACTTGTTTATAATACAAGACATTATAAAAGATACAAGTGGGGTGGGACCAAGGCATTAATAAAACTTTCCAAACAAAAGTTAATTTAACCAAAGATATTACTAGAGTTAGATAATGATTTGATGTATTCCTTCACTCACAACCTTTTTATAGCCAAAAGGAAAAGCTGTGAAGACATCTAGATAATCATTTACTTAAAGCTTACCTTAAAGCATATTTAAAGTGTTGGACTAATTTGGAGGATCTATTGTTTATTCCTGTCACCAAGGCAATAAGAGCCTAATAGGTAAGGGTATTTAAGAGAGTTCGCTCCACCCTCCCTCTGGGGAATTTTCAATGGAGGAATCCATTTGACAGTTATTCACTTAAACTTGCTAAAATCCTCAATAATAATTTAAGTCTAAAATTTACCTCCCATTGTAAAGTATAGACCCAAAGGGTTTAAACCGTATTAGCAGGACTAGGCTTTACTAGACTGACCAATACCAATTTGTCCCTAAATCATACTATTGACAATGGTTTGATTTTTCTGAGTCATAAGACGCAGCGACCCTTAGGCGTGGTCTTATAACTTAGTGGCAAAGATTGGGTGTCCACAAGGACTAGCATAAGTTATGGCATGTTTGATTGCCCAACCCAATGATCAAGGAATTATGATTTATATCATAAATTGGTTGGGAACCTACCTAATTATCGTATTTTATAACGACCGGCCCTAGTGAGAGTTCTGAAATGATGATAATGGGATCCTTGCCCATAAGAAATCCATCATATTGGGGTGATGTGATTTGCTTAAAATTTTAAAACAATTGAGTGAGAGCAACTTCATAATATTAAAAGCCAATGTTATTATGAAACATTAATGAAAACATATTCCTAATTTTTACATTCTCTCCTAACAGGTGGGTTAAAATATTTCACAAACATTCAAATGGAAAATAGAATATAACTTCGTTCCATCATTGATGAACATAAGCTCAAAGGGGACAACTACAATGACTGGTTTAGAAACCTTAAAATTGTCTTACGACAAGAAATTTTTTTCTATGTTCTTGAAAAACCATTTCCCCCTGAACCCGCAGAAGATGCTGACCAAAATAAATTTGATGCTTGGAAGGAACACGTCGATGATGATGAGCAAGCAGTTTGCATAATGCTTGGCTCTATGTCGGACGAACTTCAGAAAACTCACGAAGATATGGATGCTCAAACCATCATCTTTCACTTGAAGGAGTTGTATGCAACTTCCGTTCATACCGTGAGATTCCAAGTGTCATGTGCTTTATTCCAAACAAGGTATAAGGAAGGATCTGTTAGTGGACATGTGCTTAAGATGATTGGCCACATTGAAAAATTGGCCAACCTCGGGTTCATCATGGATCATGAGATAGGTCACGATCTAATTCTTCAGTCCTTACCAAAAGACTTCTCTAACTTTATTATGCATTTTCATATGTCTAATAAAGAAGCTACTTTAGCAGAATTGCACAATCTGATAAAGCAAGCAGAGAAAGACTTGAAACTAGAGCTTAAAACCTCCGCTATGCTTACGGGTACGGACCTGAAGCCATGAGGCCCAAAGAAAAATAAGGGCAAGACCAAGGCTCCAGATCACCTAAAGCCCAATGGTAAGGTGGAGAAAAAAAAAGGGAAATATGAAATGTTTCTTTTGTGGAAAGAAGGGTCATTGGAAGAAAGACTGCAGATCCTTGAAAGCCAAGGAAGCTAGGGAAGCCCAAGAGGCCAAGAAGCCCAATGCTTCAGGTATGTTGTATATGATTGAACTATATTCTCAAAACTTTGAACCTTCTATTTGGGTGCTTGACACCGGTTGTGGGACTCACTTGTGTAACAATGTGCAGGGCCTGAGAAATAATAGGAGACTCCGTCATGGGGAGGTTGACTTACGCATGGGTAATGGAGCAAAACTGGCTGCATTGTGCGTGGGGACTTATTCATTAGTTTTGCCGAATGGTTTAGTTTTAGACTTAGAAGATTGTGTTTATGTACTTTCTCTAGTAAAAACATCATTTCAATTTCTTCTTTATGTAATAAAGGTTTTTCATGCCAAATAAGTTGTAATGAATGTTCTATTTATTTCAATGAAATAAAATATGGAGATTGTATTTTGAATAATGGTATCTATGTCTTACAAACTAACAAAGAATGTTCAACCTCTAATATATACAGCGTTTACTCGAATAATCTCAATGAATCACTTCTATGGCACAGTCAGTTAGAAAATAAATAAATAAATAAATAAATAAATAAATAAAGAAAATAAAATCTGTGTTTTATTTTTATTTATTTTTATTTTTTTTGAATTCCAATTCGGCCCAAACTCTTATTAGGGTTTTATAATCTCATTAAACCACTATATTAAGATCCAATGGATAAGATTTAATTAGAATTTATCCCACATCGGATTCTTAATTAATTTTGTTATCTTTGGAGCACATATATAAACCCAAAGAATTCTTTATAAATTTTTACACCAAAACCTTTCATATCTTGGGTTTATATAAGAGAACAACTCTAAAGTTTAAGAGTAAGCCACTGATTTTGAGGATCCTTCAGTCTAATTGACTAGAGGAATCTCAAGTTAAGAGTTTTGAGGTATTTCCCTAGGCTAGCACCAAGGGCAAAATACTTGTGCACTCAAGGCATATTTTTGCCGTTGAGTTTTGGCTTTGGTGTGTGCACCTTTGTAGGCCACACACTTGGGTGGCTCTTTGGAACGTGGAAGAGCTTGTTGATTTCGAGAAAAGCTTGTAGATTGGAGGGAGGACTGAAAGAATCTTCGGTTCAAGTAAGTCTTTTTCTTTATTTATTTTAATTAGAGTTCTTATGATAGTTAGCATGTTTAGGTTTATGTTCTTTTCATGTTTTATGAGTTTTTATGCTTAGAATATATAGTAACATGCATAGGCTTGTAGAATTATAAAAAAAAAATGGATCTTGGGCTAAGGGATAGTGGCATCATAATTTTTAATTTTCCGCTGCGCACTTACGGCCGCTTCCTAACACATCCCCAAAGGATTCATGTCGAGTCAATTAGAGACATAGACCTCCCTCAGTCCATACGACGATTTCGAGTGAAGTGATTTCTGATCCTTCATCTGGTTCAGTCGACCGGGGACATCCCTCAAAGGACTCATGTCGAGTCAATTGAAGACATGGACCTCCCTTTGTCCATATGACGATGTCGAGTGAAGTTATTCCTGATCCTTCATCTGGTTCAGTCGACCGGGGACATCCCCCAAAGGACTCATGTCGAGTCAATTGAAGACATGGACTTCCCTCAGTCCGTACGACAACATCGTGTGAATTATCTTTGAGCCTTTGACAAGATCAGTAAGCAAGCACCCCACACCCTTTTTTCATTCGACAACAATACTCTCCAAGTCTAGAACTTCTAGACTTAGAGAGTAGGGGAAAAACTGTACGGGCCAAATTTGAACCCAAGGGTAAAATCGACATTTCACCTCTAGACCAACCACGAAACCCGAACCCACTAATAAGTCCAGTTTGAGAATCAATATTGGGCCGAGAGACCTCCCAAGCCAAGGCTATTGTCACTGAGAAACCAGATCAAGATGGCCTACAAAGTCATCAGTTACCAAGTTGGAAAAACGCCTAAGCTCATAAACTCCTCCATTGAATTGACTGTTACAAAGGTTCCAACGGGCAGAAGAAGAATAAATAACCCTACCTCAAAGGACTTATAAAAGGAAAAGGTCTTGGTTGGAGAAAGGGGATTCAATGCTTTAATATTTCTCCCTCGATTCATCAACAGCACACCGCCCTCACGATAAACAAACAGAGATTGAGGTAACTTCAAGCCTTGTTCTTCCAATTTTCTTCACATCCACATTACTGACTTGGGCGTCGGAGAGCCTACGACATCTACCACACCGGTGGGCAGTACTCCTCGCTCATCATACCCTCATTTTACAGGTTTGCTAGTGCCCATAAAATTCAGATTCTCGATTGTGGACTTCAGGCGAGAACCAGCATCCACAGACTTCAATTGTCTGAATGCATAAGCAATCATTTTCCCTCTTTGCATCAATACACAACCCAAACCCACTTTTAATGCGTCATAGTACACTGCAAATCCTCCTGATCTCGCTGGCAGGGAAAGAATATGAGCAGTAGTCAATCGGTGCTTGAGTTCTTGAAAACACTTCTCACAAGCATTAGACCATTCAAACTTCACATTCTTCTGAGTTAGCCGCGTTAATGGAGCAGCTATTCTAGAGAAATTCTCTACGAACCTCCTATAATACCCCACTAATCCAAAAAAACTATGAATCTCCGTTACGCTCTTAGGTCAATGCCAATTCTGAATAGCTTCGATCTTCTGGGAATCTACTCAAATTCCTTCATTGGACACCACATGCCCGAAGAATACCACACTAGTCGACCAAAACTCACACTTCGAGAACTTAGCGTATAACTTATGTTCTCTCAATGTCTGCAACACTTGATGCAAATGTTCTGCATGCTCCTGCTCATTACATGAATACACCATAATATCATCAATAAAGACTATCACGAACCGGTCAAGAAAAGGCCTAAACACTATGTTCATCAGATCCATAAACGATGCAGGGGCATTGGTTAAACCAAATGAAATTACTAAAAATTTGTAATGCCCGTATCTAGTTCGAAAAGCCGTCTTCGGGACATCACTCTCCCTAATCTTCAATTGATGATAACCCGATCACAGATCAATTTTTGAGAAGCACTTCGCCCTTGTAACTGATCAAATAGATCATCAATCCTTGGCAGTGGATATTTATTCTTGATCGTCACCTTATTCAACTACCGATGATCTATGCATAGTCGTAGTGTCCCATACTTCTTCCTTACAAACAACACCAGAGCACCCCACGGGGACACGCTGGGGCGAATAAAGCCCATATCCAGCAAGTCTTGTAGTTGTGCTTTCAACTTCATAAGTTCTGCAGGGGCCATTCTGTATGGAGGAATCGATATAGGCTGGGTTCCTGGTATATTGTCTATACAAAACTCAATCTCCCTATCCCGAGTTAATTCTGGCAACGCGTCTGGAAACACATCAGGATACTCCCTTACCATCGGGATCTGTTCAAGATCTTTATTTTCCACTCTACTATCTGTTACATATGCCAAGTAACCCATATTATTCTTCTGGGGCAGCTTAAATGTCTGCATAGCTGATATCAAATTGTGAAGCGCTACAGTTCTATCTCCATGATAGACTTTTACTGGTCTATCAGGAACGTGTAGCGTAACGGTCTTCTCCAGACAATCAAGTACCGCATGGTGCTTAGCTAGCCAATCCATCCCTAGAATGATATCGAAGCTCAAAATACCCAACACTATTAAATCGGCATATGAAAGGTATCCATCAACGTCGATAGTGTTGGAAATGCCTTCCTCGCGCAATGGAAACGTCTTAGGCACACAGATCAGACTTGAGAAATTTTTCTGCCCTCCTCCTTTAATTGCCGAATTCTACTGCCACACCCACTGAAATTTTACTTCATTTTTAGATAAAATTCTAGCCACAAAATAGCCCCGGAACAGTCCCCGAACAGCCGGACAAAAACTGGATTGTTTTGGACTCGATTTGCGCCCAACGCACCGTAAAAATAGCCCCTGAAATACATGGACAGCGGCTGTGTTTTGGTTCTGATTTTTCACTTGAAAACAGCCCTAACACAGCTCTAAAACATCACAAAATATTCCCCAAACATTCTGGATTAAAACGAAACCAAACCGAGTTCCGTTTCACCAAAAAAATGGGGCGGCAGTGAGCAAAACAATGCCTCACTGCCGTGAACAATATGAAATAAGATGAAGAAGAATTTTGTTCGAAACCACAAGTCTTCGGAACTATATCTCGTTACCAATGGAAACTTGTGTGTGCAAGACTCACAAAGTAATCCCTAAACGTTTTAGATATTTAAGCACACTAACAACTTTTGTTCTTTTTTGATTTTTTGTTTTTCTTCTTTTTCTTTTGTTTTTTGGTTTTCTCAGTTTTTGAGAGAATTAGAGAAGAAGAAGAAAGGTGGCTAGGTTAGAATGAGATAGGTTATGGCAAAAGGAAATTTACAAAACCTTTTATACCTAGGTTTACTAGTTTCCAAAACAAAGCAAACCATTCATATTCCATGCTTGAAAGTTTCGGGCAAGGTGATTAATTTTTTTTAATTTTATAACATTAATCCTTTAAATCTATAATAAATGATATGTTACAAAAATAAAAAATTGTAATTGCCTTTCATAAAGAGCAAATATTCAAAATAATCAAACACCTTCCAAAAACCATTTTTGGAAAATCCAAAATCCAAAATTATATTTATTAAATTAAATAATATAATTTAATAACATGTAATTAATAATCATCAAATAATTATTAAAACTATATACTAACCTTTTAATATATAGTATCAAGTGTGACATATTAATATTAGTAATCATATTAATAAAATTTATATATATGTGAGTATATAATTGGGCTATCCAATTATACTAAATCCGCTATAGTATATCGAGCTAGCACGATGACCAAATGGACCTACTGTTCCGAGCTCCAATAATCTCGAAATATTAATTAAGCTCTTAATTAAATAATCCGAATTATTAACGCCGGGTTATTCCACTAAAAACCAGAAGTTGCACTCTCGTTGCCGCAGATGATATACTACGTCTGTTATAGATTATATATTCTTTAAAGAATATTTCTGGACAATTGGGTAGGCACGGCGCTTTGCTTGAAGCCAACCATGTCTTGTAAATCGGTAAAAATGTGGTACGGGGTACGCACCTGTTCGGATAGTCCGACAACCAGATTTACTGCCAACATATCCAGGGATCTCATTGGTCGCTTCCCGAAGATTCACCGATGATGTATGACTGAAACGAAATATTAATCTAGGATTAATTACGGTAGGATTTTATCTGGGATAAAATTCAATTAAAAGGAGAGAGAGCGATTAATTTGGAATTAATCGATAAAATAATATATTCGATATATTAAATGAAATTATATTCCATAACAGAATTAAAATTTGATTTTAATTTGGGCGAACGAATTAATTTAGAATTAATTCGGGAGCGACTTTAATAATAATTTTGCGAGACATTATTATTTAATTAAATTTGATATAATTAAGTCGTAACAGAAAATTCGTTAATTCGGAATTAACGAACCCGAGCCCAAAATGTGTTTGCGGGCCCACTCGGATTTTGAATTAAAGTGGGGCCCACAAGTCACATCACAACTTACATCACTTGTCCATCATGTGTCAAAGTTGAGTGATGGGAGTGGTTGGGAGCAATTAATGCAAATTTCCCTCCAAAATTTGCTTTAGCTTTTTGGAAAAGCATATACCAAATTTGAGAGATTTTTTGCATAAGATTTTTTAGAAAAACAAAAACAAAAAATTGAAAAGCTCTTTCCTCTCCCATTTTTCTCTCATTGCAGTGAGTTTGAAAGTCACAATGGAAGATTTTGTTGGAAAATATTTCCAAATCTAGCACTTAAAGAATCATACATAGGTGATAGGGAAACATCTCTTGAGTTTGGAATCTCATTCACCAAACTTGGAGCTCAACATACAACCATTCAAAGAGGAGCTTGGAGCACTTCAAAGAAAGCAAATGTTTTGTTATCAACACATCCAACGAACCGATCAAAGTGAGTATATTTTCTGCAACTTAACTTTGAGTATTCACATGTTTCATGCTTATATGTTCTTGGGAATGATCTTAGAGACCCAACAATGGTATCATGAGCCTTTTTAAGCATGAAATGAACTTAGGGTTCTTAATCTAAAATTTGGGTATTTTTGATTTGAGCATGATTTAATCAAATTGTTTGTTTGAGTATGCTTAGATAATGTTAAGTTAGAGTTATGCATGATCAATTTTATGAAAAATTAATTGGATTAATTTTCCCCAAATTTGAGGGCTTGGCCGAATGTATAACCCTTTGTAGATCATGTTAATTTTTGTTTTTTAGACTATTGGATGTGTTTAAATACATGATATAATTTGATTTGTGATTTAATTGGATTGAAATCAAAATCGGATATAAAAATCCCATATTGCCGTGACATAATAGCATGTTGTGACTTGATTTTGTTTCAATAATGTTGGACATGTATTGAAAACAATAAAGCATGATTAATTATGTAAATTGGTATTTTGGAAATGTTAATTTAAATAATTAATTATGGCTATACACTTTAATTAATTAAATTATGAAATTTGGAATATTAGAATTTAATTAATTTAGGCTTAATTTGGAATTGGGCTAAAATTGTTGTATTTGGGCCTAATGGGCTTGGTTGGGCCAAGTTGGTTTAGGACAATTAGATTGGATCCAAATTGGGCCTAAAACCATTCCATTAAGTCCAATTATAATAAATGGGCCTTTAAAAATTTAATTGGGCCTAATGGGCCAAAATTAATTTTGTGGCAAATGGTGATTCCTTATTGGGCTTTGGTTGCCAAAGTCAATGCCTTAAGAAATTAATTGAAAGCCCATTGGACTTTAATTAATTGAAATTGGATGTTAATTGGGCTTTGAGACCCATTAAGATTAGATTTAGAATCTAAGTCGTAAAGGCACATTAAAAGTGTAATTATTTAATTTGGAATTAATATAGAATTAATATTGAATACAAATTAAATTGGATTTAAAATTGTAGTTCGATATAATTCAAGAATACGCACTTGGAGTACTTATTCTTAAACGAGTTGGACTCGCGCAAATCAATCGTTGTTTGAACATTGGATGATCACTTAATCAAAAGATTAATTAATTGGATTAGATTGATTGAATAACATGCTTTGTGTGAATACATGGATCTATTGAATGAATAATGTATATCAGATGGATATTAGATGGGTGAGGGCAATTTTGGAAATTGTTGTAATAAATTTAGAATTTATTAAATTGGACCTGCGTGTCCAGCCTTTATCTCTTGATTCTTTGTAATTCTCTTCTCACCAATTCCCCTCATGTAATGAGGTTTCTTTATTGTATTATGTAATTGGGTAGAAGTTAGAATAGTGCTAGCCGGGGAGAGAAAAGTGAGTGATTTGTTCTAGGAACAATTTGTGAGATATCCATCCGCATATCATTATTAATTTATTTATCGCGCCTTATTATGCTTTTAGAATGCATGCTTAAGGGTGTATGATGAGACCTAATAAAAGATAATTAATTGGTTGCAATTACGCGAAAACCCTCAACAAATATTAAATGTTTTCCTTCCATTGAGTGATTCATTCTCAAGATCCAAGATTGGCATTGGTTTGTTGGCCAAAGTCAAGACCTTTGTCCATCGCGGATGTGTTTGAATCATGAAGGCTTTGTTCCATATCGTATGTCTTGCCCAAGTTGTGATTTGTTGGCCAAGTCAAGATCACTTCTTGTTCATCGACATCGATTACGAAACTTTCCAAGGTCAATGGGTCCCGCTTAACTGGAATCATTAAGCTTGTTGAGCCAAAGCCAATGCTTAGTTGATTCAGAGGAAAAAGGTTAGGAAAATATATGGATATATTGGCATATATATTGTATATATGTTTCGAACTTGGAGGTCCACCTACCGGATCTAGGAATTGGATGAGATCCAATTGATCTTAGAGATCTACCTAGTTAAATATCATACAACTTGTTGGCCAAAGTCAAGGTTATGTGTTATTTAACGGATCCTAGCCCACTAGGAAACTAGGTTTCCTGAGAACTCAACAGAGGGTTAGAGGCTCGCCGAAAAATAGTGGGAGGCTAGAATTGAATTTGCAATTTCGTTCAAATACTTGCCATACGCGCTTTCAAATTATTTCGTCAATTATATATTTATTAGTTGGACTAATATTTATTATTTTTTTATTGTAACAGTTGGACTGTACCCAAATATCGTTAATTGAATAGTTTGACTATTGCAATTAAGATGACTGGAAAGATCGAGTTAGAGACATTATCATGGGTGAAAATGTCTTTAATGGCGCGAACTTTCCTGATGGTATGAACCTCAGGATTGTCCTGGGGGCTGAGAGGATGCTCTATACGATAGAGAGACCTCTCGGGCCTAAGCCCGGAAATGAGCAGCCGCTTGAGCTTGAGCTTTGGAAGACTCATAGCGATGACAACTCAACTGCTCAATCCGTCATGCTCGCTGCGATGAGCCATCAATTTCGTCGCCAAAACAAGGGATTGGATCCCTATACTATGATGGAAAATTGAAGGACCTTCATCGATCTAACCTTAGATCGCAAAGGTATGAATTGCAGAAAAAGCTCTTTCGCTGTCGAATTTCAGAGGGTACATCTGTTGAGCACCATGTGTCACAGATGATTGCTGACATTGAACAGCTGGGTCAGCTAGGCATAACCTTTGAGGCTGAGACTTCTATAGATTTGATCTTGCAGTCTCTTCCTGACAGTTGGAGCGGGTTCATCATGAACTACAATATGATGAACTAAAACCATATTCTTGGAAAGCTGATGGCAATGCTGCGTGAAGCAGAAAAAGAGCTATTGAAGGGCAAAAAGCGCGAGGTGCACTTCGCTTCAACATCTCAGTCTCTGAGAGCTTGGCCCAAGGCAACTGGAGGTGTAAAGAAGAAGAAGAAGAAGAAGAAGGGCAAGGCCAAATCGTCAAAGTCTTCTGGGAAGGCTAAGGACAAATCCCAAGATGTATGCCTGCAGTGTGGCAAACGGGGTCACTGGAAGCGTAACTACCGTGAGTACAAGGCGCATATGAAGGAAATCAAAACGGGCAAGGCACCGACTTCAAGTATGTTTGTTATAGAAATAAACATGTCTACTTCTAGTTTTAAAAATTGGATTTTTGATTCCGGTTGTGGTACTCATATATGTACTGATGTGCAGGATCTGCGGATTAGCAGGAGACTGGCCTCAGGAGAGATAGACCTCCGAGTTGGAAATGGGACAAGAGTCGCTGTTTTGGCTGTTGGGACTTATATTTTGGAACTGCCCTCGGGGCATGTACTTAATCTTTCAGACTGTTATTATGTACCTAGTTTGACTATGAATATTATATCTGTATCTTTATTGGCCCAATGTGGCTATACTTTTGTTTTTAGAAACACTGGGTGTTTTATGTATAAAAATGATATGGAGATATGCAGTGCTGATGTGAATAATGGTCTTTATATTTTGAATATAAATCAATCTCAAACATATAATGTAACAAACAAGGCTTAAATTAAGTAACAAAGATGAAACTTATATGTGGCATTGTCGTCTGGGACACATTAACAAGACTCGCATATCCACACTTTCGAAGAGTGGGTACTTGGACGGATTTGATCCAAATTCATATGACGTCTGCGAATCTTGTTTATTAGGCAAAATGCCTAAAACTCCTTTTAGCGGTAAAGGAGCACGTGCCACCAAACTGTTAGCCCCCTCGTTCATAGTGACGTTTGTGGGCCCATGTCTAGCCAGGCTAGAGGTGGATATGAATACTTCGTAACCTTTAAGGATGATGCATCACGTTATGGTTATGTGTATCTTATGAGACACAAGTCGGAAACCTTCGAGAAATTCAAAGAGTTTCGACATGAAGTAGAAAAACAGACCGGCAAAAGTATTAAAACATTACAGTTGGACCGTGGTGGAGAATACTTAAGCAATGAGTTTCTTGATTACTTGAAAGAGTATGATATTCTTTCACAGTGGACTCCTCCCGGAACACCGCAATTAAACGGTGTGTCCGAACGGAGAAACCGAACTTTGTTAGACATGGTAAGGTCGATGATGAGTCGCACAGAGCTACCTATTTCCTTCTGGGGATATGCATTAAACAGTGCAATACTTATTTTGAATAAGGTTCAGTCAAAGTCTGTTCAACAGACTCCGTATCAGATATTGACAGGAAAGAAACCGAGTTTCTCATTCCTGAAGATTTGGGGTTGCTGGGCATAAGTTAAACGTTTGAATGGTACCAAACTTGAACCTAAATCGGATAAATGCCTATTTGTAGGTTATCATAGGGAAACCAAATGATATTACTTCTACAATCCATAAGAGAACAAAGTATTTGTTGCTCTACATGCGGTTTTCCTTGAGAAGGAATTCCTAAATGCAGTGGTAAGTGGGAGGAAAGTAGAACTCGATGAAAGTCATAGTGATATTGTTCCTGGCACAGAATCCTTAACGGAACATGAACAGTTCATCAGGGATGAGATTGTACCACAATCTTCGAATACACAAGAACCTGCTTAGGTCGGAGAGAGTCAGAAAACAACCTGAGAGGTATGGGTTTCTGATCTCACCTCATGTGGATATTAATCTTATTGAGGAAGATGAACTGGCTACGTATGAGGAAGCGATACAAGATATCGACTCCAGTTTATGGCAAGATGCCATGAAGTCCGAAATGGATTCCATGTACACCAACCAAGTTTGGACACTGGTTGATGCACCAGAAGGCGTAAAGCCTATTGGTTGCAAATGAGTCTTCAAGAAGAAGACCGACATGGATGGCAACATACAAACGTACAAAGCTAGGCTTGTAGCGAAGGGGTATCGTCAACGACATGATGTAGATTACGATGAAACTTTTTCACCAGTTACCATGATTAAATTCATTCGGATAATGCTTGCTATTGCTGCATATTTCGATTACGAAATATGGCAGATGGACGTCAAAACCGCTTTCCTTAAGGGAAACCTTTTGGAGGATGTTTATATGCAACAGCCTGACGGTTTTTTCGTACCAAAATATGCAGACAAGGTTTGCAAGTTAAATCGATCCATTTATGGATTGAAGCAAGCATCGCGTTCTTGGAACCAACGTTTTGATGAGATCATAAAAGAATATGATTTCGTTCAAAACGAGGATGATCCTTGTGTATATAAGAAGGTTAGTGGGAGCGCACTGACATTCATTGTCCATTACGTTGATGATGTATTGCTTATAGGCAATGACATTCCCATGCTACAATCGGTGAAAGCTTGGCTTTCATTAAAATTCTCCATGAAGGATCTGGGAAAAACATCCTTTATTATAAGAATAAAGATCTAAAGGGATAGATCTAGAAAGCTGCTTGGACTCTCCCAGAGCACATATATTGACAAAGTGTTGAAGAGATTCAACATGGAACAGTCTAAGAGGGGACTATTGCCAGTGTCACATGGCGTCACTCTATCTAAGGACATGTGTCCTAAAACTCAAGATGAGAGAGACAACATGAGTCGGATCCCGTTCCCCTCGGCATTCGGATCGATCATGTATGCCATGATATGTACGCGACCTGATGTCTCATATGCTTTGAGCATGTGTAGTCGCTATCAGGCCGATCCAGGTGATGGTCACTGGAAGACGGTTAAGAATATCCTTAAGTATCTTAGACGAACTAAGGATGCTTTCTTAATCTATGGAGATGGAGAACTTAAGGTAACTGGGTTTACCGATGTAAGTTTCCAAACCGATAAAGACGACAGTAAGTCACAATCTAGGTACGTATTTTGTTTGAACAACTGAGCAGTAAGCTGGAAATCTTCTAAGCAAGAGACTGTTGCCGATTCAACAACAGAAGAAAAATATATTGCTGTAGCTGAAGCAGCAAAATAGGCAGTTTGGATCCGTAAATTCCTAATTGGATTAGAAGTAGTTCCGTTAGCTGCTGAGCCCGTTCCATTATATTGTGACAATAACGGGGCTATAACGCAGGCTAAGGAACCGCGGTCTCATCAACGATCCAAGCATGTTCTTCAACGTTTCCATCTGATTCGTGAGATCATACATCGTGGCGATATGAAGATCGAGAAGGTCGCATAGATGACAACATTGCAGATCCGCTGACGAAAGCTATTCCTCAGCAAAATTTTGAGCGACATGTATATAGTTCAGGTGTTAGATACTTGAGTGAGTGGCTATAGGCCAAGTGGGAGATTGTTGGACAATAATGACCCATAGCGTCACTATTTGTAAAAGACATTGTGGTTTTTGTACAAATTAACAATGTTACAATGGAAATTGCTATTTTATCATTTTGTAATTTGATTACTTGAATATATAAATGATAAAATTCCTTATGATTAGTTATGGATTAATAAGATATGAGACAATATCAATCCACCAAGGTTTAATCATTAAATATCCATAGTCGTAGTATTATCGAGATTGGACATCGATAATGCGGAATAGACTAGTATTACACTTGTGCGTGTTATGGAAGTGTAACAAAATAGTTCTCATATATTTAAGTATTGGATGCTTATACAAGTGTGATATGAGGTTGTGTTTGCCGATGGTACGGAAACAGCGTCGCTCTGGATAGACCCCGCAAAATCCCATTGGTAGTATGACTATGTGTCTATGGGAATCCGCATTAGGGTAGGTGTATTTGGTCTTAACTTGAGACTTGCATCGCTAGTACTTGCGACAATCAATACGCTTTGGTTTTGGTTGTCCGGGACTTTAACAGGTTCTGTGTACGCCTCTTCTGGGTTTATTGAGAATCGTAGCGTATTGGGTGTGATGTCAAGACGAAAGTATCACTTTAGTCATATGTAGATGATGGTCACACAGGGATACAGAACTGGTTCTCTATTATGTTGTAACTATCGGGATAGTATGACAAGGTTATGATTATCTGATTATAGAGACTAGTTGCTTGTGATCCGATATATACTTCGTACGGGGCAGACACTATTCCAGCCCCAGGCCTTGCATGTGACATCTGATACTGGATCGCAATACGTAATACTACATATACTACGCCTCTTATAGATTATATATTCCTTAAAAAATATTTTTGGAGAATTGGGTAGGCACGGGGCTTTGCTAGAAGCCAACCATGTCTTGTAAATCGGTAAAAATGTGGTACGGGGTACGCACGTGTTCGGATAGTCCGACGACCGGATTTACTGTCAATATATCCAGGGATCTCATGGGTCGCTTCCCGAAGATTCACCGATGATGTATGACTCGAATAGAAAATTAATCTAGGATTACTTACGGCAGGATTTTATCTGGGATAAAATTAAATTAAAAGGAGAGAGAGTGATTAATTTAGAATTAATCAATAAAATAATATATTCGATATATTAAATGAAATTAGATTTCATAACGGAATTAAAATTGGATTTTAATTTAGACGAACGAATTAATTTAGAATTACTTCACAAGCGACTTTAATAATAATTTTGCGAGGCGTTTTTATTTAATTAAATTTGATTTAATTAAGTCGCAACGGAAAATTCGTTAATTTGGAATTAACGAACCCGAGCCCCGAATGTGTTTGCGAGCCCACTCGGATTTTGAATTAAAGTGGGGCCCACAAGTCACATCAAAACTTACATCATTTGTCCATCAAGTGTCAAAGTTGAGTGATGGGAGTGGTTGGGAGCAATTAATGTAAATTTCCCTCCAAAATTTGCTTTAACTTTTTGGAAAAGCATATACCAAATTTGACAGATTTTTTGCATAAGGTTTTTTAGAAAAACAAAAACAAAAAATTGAAAAGCCCTCTCCTCTCCCATTTTTCTCTCATTGCCATGAGTTTGAAAGTCACAAGGGAAGATTTTGTAGCAAAATATTTCCAAAGCTAGCACTTAAAGAATCATACATAGGTGATAGGGAAACATCTCTTGAGTTTGGAATCTCATTCACCAAGCTTGGAGCTCAACATACAACCATTCAAAGATGAGCTTGGAGCACTTCAAAGGAAGCAAAAGTTTTGTTATCGACACATCCAACGAACCGATCAAAGTGAGTATATTTTCCGCAACTTAACTTTGAGTATTCACATGTTTCATGCTTATATGTTCTTGGGAATGATCTTAGAGACCCAACATATATGACCATCTAGTAGATCGAAATGACTTTGTTTGTTTAATGGATATTATAAGAAAGTCATTTCCATCTGGGTCCAGTCCTATATGATCACATCATACAAGGTGCCTCCATTCTCATGTCTCTACATGGACGATCCTGGATCAAGGTCGCCGTATAAGTATAGAATGGACCGCAACTATAGATAAACCACAAACAAAGTACCCGTTTTGTTTACTCTCTATGGACTATTTAAGATTACTAACTTTAGACTTAAATCCCCTTTTGTATGACATTCATACACTAAGTCTGAATGTATATAAGTAATCTAGGGTATTCAAGATAATTTATGATATGCGAATATTAAACAAACACTTTGATAAATGAATAATGCATCATTTTATTTCAAAACACATAAAGCCGTTTACATTACACGTAGCTCTACGGCGTACATCCCAATAATCTCCCACTTGCACTAGAAAAAATGAGACATGTCACGTAATCCTAGACCATCTAGGTGACCTTCAAACACTTTAGCCGACAAGGTCTTTGTAAACGGATCAACCAGGTTCTCTACAGATGCAATCTTTGTGACGGTAATGTCTCATTTCTGCATTATCTCCCTAATGAGATGATATTTCCTCTCTATATGCTTTCCCCTCTTGTGGCTTCTTGGTTCTTTGGAGTTTGCCACTGCACCACTATTATCGCAATAAAGTGTGAGTGGTCTATCCATATCTGGAACAACTTCCAGATCTCCCAAGAATTTACGGAGCCAGACTGCTTCCTTAGCTGCTTCACAAGCTGCTACATATTCAGCCTCCATAGTGGAGTCAGCAATGCAAGATTGCTTTATACTCCGCCATACTATAGCCCCACAAACACTGATCAATATGTTGATTTCCTAGAATCAACATATGTCTGAAAATCAGAGTCTGTATATCCCCTTACGATCATATCCTCACCAGAATATACAAGCATATAATCTCATTTTCTCTTAAGATACTTGAGAATGTGTTTCACAGCCACCCAGTGATCCAATCCTGGGTTCGATTGAAACCTACTGACTACTTCCACTACAAAACAGATGTCCGGTCTCATGCATAACATAGCATACATGAGACTTCCAACTGCTGAGGCATATGAGATATGACTCATTTCCTCAACATCTTGAGGTGTCATAGGAGACTGTTCATTTGATAAATGAATTCCATGCCGATAAGGCAGATTGCCTTTCTTGGAATTCTCCATCCCAAATCGCACAAGGATCTTGTCGATATAGGCCTGAGACATAGCTAACAGTCGTTTCTTGTGATCCCAAAGTATCTGAATCCCAAGAACAACATTGGCCTCTCCCAAATCTTTCATTTGGAATTGGTTAGCTAGCTAGGTTTTCATGTCCGATAATATCTTTACATCATTCCCAATGAGTAAAATATCATCGACGTATAAAATAAGAAAAAATCACATTCCCATCAATGACGCGCTTGTATACACAAGGCTCATCAATATTCTGCTCAAAATCATAAGACTTGATCGTGGTATCAAATCTTATATTCCAAGATCGAGATGCATGCTTAAGTCTATAAATGGACCTTTGCAGTTTGCAAACCTTTTGCTCTTGACCTTGGGCTATGAACCCCTCTGGTTGTATCATATAGATACTCTCATCACGATTTCCATTCAAGAATGCAGTCTTGACGTCCATTTGCCAAATTTCATAGTCATAATATGCGGCAATGGATAGAAGAGTGCGGTTGGATTTGAGCATGGCTACTGGCGAGAAAGTTTCTTCATAGTCAACTCTCTCTTTCTGGTTATAACCCATGGCCACTAGCCTAGTCTTGAAGGTCTGTACCTTCCCATCTGCTCCCATCTTCTTCTTGTAGATCCACTTGCAACCTATGGGTTTCACCCCATCAGGTTGGTCTACAAGTTCCCAAACTGAGTTGGAGTACATAGACTCCATCTCTAGGTTCATGGTTTTGAGCCATTCCTCTTTATTAGAATCATCCATTGCACTATGATAGGTCAATGGATCATCTATACCATCACTGGATGCAACAATTTGTGCCTCTCCAACTCCAAGATAGTGATCAGGTTGTCGTACAACCCTCCCACTATGTCTAGGTGGTAGATCATTCTGATGAGCTTGCATCTGACGCTCAGATGTCGAAGATGCTATGTATTTGTCAACTATCGTTGACGATGGTGTACTGGTCGAACCAGCAAGTAACTCCTTGAGTAACACTTTACTTCGAGGTTTGAACTCCCTCATATAATCCTCTTCTAGAAACGTAGCATTTGTCAATACAAACACTTTGTTATCATCAAGACTATAGAAGAATCCACTCCTAGTCTCCTTAGAATAGCCAACAAATAGGCACAACTAAGAACGTGGCTCCAACTTTGTACTCTTATTCTTCAGCACAAGTGCTGGACACCCCCATATACTGAAATGTCATAATTTAGTTTTACGACCATTCCACAACTCTAAGGGAGTCTTAGGAATAGACTTAAATGGAACTACATTAAGGATCTGCATTGCAGTTTGCAGTGCATATCCCCAGAAGGAACTAGGTAGTGAGCTATAACTAAACATAGATCTCATCATGTCTAGTAGGATCCGATTTCTCCTCTCTGCAACACCATTTTACTGGGGTGTTACAGGTGCTGTGAGCTGGGATACTATCACATGCTCAACTAAGAATTCCTCGAAATCTCTGTCAAGGTATTCTCCTCCACGATCTGATCGTAGAGTTTTGATTGTTTTACCCAACTAGTTCTTAACCTCAGCACGATACTCTTTGAACTTTTCAAAAGTATATGACTTGTGCTGCATCAGGTAAACATACCAATATCTTGAATAATCATCAATGAATGTGACAAAGTATACATAACCACCTCGGGCTCTTACATTCATCGGTCTGCAAATGTCCGAATGTATTAGCTCAAGTGGTTGACTGACTCTTATACCTTTTCCAGTAAAAGGTCTATTAGTTATTTTTCCTTCTAAATAGGATTTACAGACTGGTAAAGTTCTGAGCTTTAACTGGTTTAAGGCTCCGTTCTTTATCAATCTGTCTATCTGGTCAAGGTTGATATGACCAAGACTAAGATGTCACAGATATGTGTCATCGTGAGAAATCTTTTGCCGTTTAGTTTTAGGTTTCTCAACCTTAAACATTTCAGCGTTGAGCAGTGACCTATGTGTTAACAGTCTTAATACATACAAGTTATTTTCTGAGTTTCCTATGCATATGGTTAATCCATTTCTACCAAAAATAACTAAATTTCTATTAAAAGAACCTGAATAATCATCATCCAAAATTTAGAAACAGAAATCAAATTCCCGCGAAAACCAAGAATGAATAACACAATGTTCAAATTTAAATAACTATTATTTGTAAAATTTAAACTAGAAACTCCCACTGCTCTTGCTGAAACAACATCCCCCGTCCCGACCCTCATGGTGTAGTCTCATTTAGTAAGGTCCCTCCATGAGTCAAGTAGCTGCAAAGAAGAACAAATATGGTTAGTGGCTCCAAAGTCAACAATCCAGGCGGATTTATCATCCTCCACTAATAGAGATTCGATAACGAGTAAATCATATTTATCTGTATCCTTTTTCTCCTTCAGCTCAGCAAGGTATTTAGGACAATTCCTTTTCCAATGCCCGTTCTTGTTGTAGTGGAAACATTTTCCCCAGAGCTTGGCATCCTTGGAGCCTTTCTTGTTTTACTTTTTCATGGGCTTAGCCTTAGCCTTCCCAGTGCTATTCTTCTTCAACTTTGCAGATTTAGAAAACTCGGTAATATTTTCCTCAGCACTGGACTTACGAGGATCCACAAGCATGGACTCGTAGTGGGTGAGCTCATTAAGCAGCTGAGTCAAAGTAAAAGTCAACTTGTTCATAACATAGTTGCTTTTAAACTGTAGGAAACTCTTCAGAAGAGTTTCCATAATCATGGTCACCTGGCTACGCTCGTCAATACGAGCTCCTTGGGTTTCAGCAGTGTTGATATAGGTTATCATCCGTAAGACGTGTTCTCGGACTGATGTCCCATCCTTCATCCTAGCAGTATTCGCTGAGACCATGGCCTCATGACATTGACGCTCCGAAGGATGCCCGGACATGCTCTGCAATGACTCAATCATCTGAGATGCTGAAGCCATAAGTTCATGCTTTGCAGCAAGAACCTCGGACATCCCTGCTAGCAAGTAGCAGCGGGCTTTCTCATTAGCTGCGACCCATTTCTGGTAGGTATCATGCACAGCTTGGCCAGCATTTTTGGCTTGCTCGGGAGGACACTCCTCCGTCAGGACAAACTTTAGGTCTTCGTAGACTAGGATAACGTTCACGTTACTTTTCCATTTGACATAATTTTCACCCGTTAATTTTTCATTTGAGATTATGGAAATAATTGGAGAAACCATGACTGAAAAATAAAATAAACATGCATTTAACATTCATTCATCGCATATTAAAATCATCAAAAAATTTTGGCATAAAATTAAACATGATGCATGATCTATGAATAAAGAATTAGAAACCTAAGAGAATTACTATGTCACAAAAATCTATCATCCCACAAGTAAGTGCCGCCGTAGGGTAGGTCAAGTACTTGTATGATAGATCGAGACAATCTCAATCGACTAATATATGCGGGAATAACTCTTATTCCTATATTAAACAACTACTGTTTGATTCGATCAAGGAATTTTATTAACAGTTAATTATTCCTTTGTGAGTGTGACATGCCATTTCGGGATTCTTGGACTTAACGAGTGAAGTGCCGCCGTAGGGTAGGTCAATTCACAAGATACATCTAGAATCCCTATCCTCTCGGAATCCAAACCTAATATTGACCCAAAATGGACACCATCCATAGGGGGACGAAAGCAAAGCTGTCTCGAGGCACCTTTTGAATCTCACATTTTCAGACTAACAATGGAGATCGCGGGATATATTGTCGTATATTCATCACCCACTCACTATTTTTAGATTAAGGTTTCTATATATAAAATATCTAATATTTTAATTTAACTAGTGCGAATAAATATATGACAGCTAAATCATAACTTTTATTTACACCAGTACACTATTAGTGACCTAACCAATTTTAACTCTTAAAATTTGTATCACTAATTTCCATTAGTCTCTACTAATTGTATTACTCATTTAAACTAATTTAATTAGAGTGGTATTAGTGACCTATTATATTTTAACTTTTAAAATACTAGAACACTAATGGGTTTAAGATTTTAGAATCCTAAAAAAGGTCAAGATTTGTATTAAACTATTTAATTAATCTTAGTGCATCATAAAACCCAATGGTACGTGGAATTGTATCCCGAGTGTAGACGATATTACAGTCCATTTGGATTCGGCTAAGGAAATTATGTATAGGTTTCCATCCTATATACCAATGGAATTTATTATGCACTTATTAAGCCAAATATATTAGAATTCAAATTTTAAACCATAAATCCAATTAATCCAATTAGTTGATTTCAATGCATATTATATTCTAATTTAAATATTTTAAATCACATAAAATCATATTTCATGCCTAGAATTAATATGCATCCAATGCATGTTATGCCATGTGAAATGCAAGAGTCGGCACCCTAAGCTATATGACATGTTATTCAAACAATTCGAATTAAACATATATATAACATAAAAAATACGCTCCATAGTGGTGTTGGCTCCTTTTGTGACTTCGGTTCTCCAAATTACACCAATTGAAATTTTTACATTGGAAAATAAAATTACGACAATTGTAAACAATGGCCTTACATCCCAAAATCAAAACCAACTAAAAAATAAGAGACAAAAAAAATTTACGACCAATGCAAATTCCATCCATCACATGAAAAGCAATAATCATTCATCACATGAATATTACTTTGTGCCTACTCAACTAAACATGCAAATCAATATTTATAACTCATATAAACATATTAAAAATAGTAACTTTAAATGAACACTTTTCAACCTTTCTTTCGATGCCAATTGTTGGAAACGTTTTCCTTGCACAGCGGAAACGTCTTAGACACACAGATCAGACTTGAAAATTTTTTCTGCCCTCCTCCTTTAATTTTCGAATGCTACTGCCACACCCACTGAAATTTTGCTCCAGTTTTAGACAAAATTCCAGTCCCGAAACAGCCCCGGAACAATCCCCGAATATCCACGAATAGCTGGATAAAAACTGGACTGTTTTGGACTCGATTCACTCCCAACGCACTGCAGAAACAGCCTCTGAAATGCGTGGACCGCAGCTTTATTTTTGTTCTGATTTTTCACTTTCAAACAGACCCAACACAGCCCCAAAACATCACAAAATATTCCCCAAAAATTCTGGATTAAAACGAAACCAATTCGAGTTCTGTTTCACAAAAAAAGGGCGGCAGTGAGCAAAATAATGCCTCACTGCCGTGAAGAATATGAAATAAGATGGAGAAGAATTTGGTTCGACACCACAAGTCTTCCAAACTATATCTCGTTACCAATGGAAACTTGTGTGGGCAAGACTCACAAAGTAATCCCTAAACGTTTTAGAGATTTAAGCACACTAACAACTTTTGTTCTTTTTTTATTTTTTGTTTTTCTTCTTTTTCTTTTGTTTTTTGGTTTTCTCAACTTTTGAGAGAATTAGAGAAGAAGAAGAAATGTGGCTAGGTTAGAATGAGATAGGTTATGGCCAAAGGAAATTTACAAAACCTTTTATACCTAGGTTTACTAGTTCCAAAACAAAGCAAACCATTCATATTCCATGCTTGTAAGTTTCGGCCAAGGTGATTAATTTTTGTTTAATTTTGTAACATTCATCCTTTATTACTATAATAAAGGATATGTTACAAAAATAAAAAATTGTAACTGCCTTTCATAAAGAGCAATTACTCAAATTAATCAAACGCCTACCAAAATCATTTTTGGAAAATCAAAAATCAAAAATTATATTTATTAATTAAATAATATAATTTAATAACATGTAATTAATAATCATCAAATAATTATTAAAACTATATACTAACCTTTAATATATAGTATCAAGTGTGACATATTAATATTATTAATCATATTAATAATATTTATACATATGTGAGTATATAATTGGACTATCCAATTATATGAAATCCGCTATAGTATATCGAGCTAGCACAGGGAGCAAATGGACCAACGGTTCCGAACTCTAATAATCTCGAAATATTAATTAAGCTCTTAAATAAATATTCTGAATTATTAACTCCGGGTTATTCCATTAAAAACTCGAAGTTGCACTCTCGTTGCCGTAGATGATATATTAAGCCGAACCAAGTCGGTGTCCATCGATATAGTCACTACATATAAATTAACCCTTCACGAGTATCTCGTAATTAGAGACGGGTCATAATGTCTGTTATACCTCTCTAATTATTTTTACCTTAAGTACCATTGATTCTCTAATGAACGATTTATTCATAACAATTATGAATTTTAATCTTTCTATTCGTAATAGAAAAGACTTGAGCGCTCTAACCGTTCAAGTACCGAATCAACCCTTAAGAAAGACACTCCTCTACTTTTTGGAAGAAGGAGTGAACTCCATATCTATGTAAAATATTCCCAGCTACACAACAGACCATGCCCGCAAAGTACATAGCTATTGGTCGGGACTGCTACACCAACCTCACCTTTGTAAATAAAAGGACATAACCTGCCATGCAGGAGTTCATAGTACACTCATGATTAAGATCAATCCATATATGACCATCTAGTAGATCGAAATGACTTTCTTTGTTTAACGGATATTATAAGAAAGTCATTTCCATATGGGTCCAGTACTTTATGATCATATCATACAAGGTGCCTCCATTCTCATGTCTCTACATGGACGACCCCGGATCACGGTCGCCATACAAATATAGAATAGACCGCAGCTATAGATAAAACATAAACAAAGTACCCGCTTTGTTTACTCTTTATGGACTATTTAAGATTACTAACTTCAGACTTAAATCCTCTTGTGTATGACACTCATACACATATCTGAAGGCACATAAGTATTCTAGGGTATTCAAGATAATTTATAATATGCGAATATTAAACAAACACTTTGATAAATGAATAATGCATCATTTATTTCAAAACACATAAAGCCGTTTACATTACACGTAGCTCTAGGGCATACATCCCAACAGATAGTGTTGGAAAATTATGACCCATAGCATCACTATTTGTACGGAACATTGTGTTGTTGTACAAATTAACTATGTGAAAAAGGAAATTGCTCTTTTATCATTTGTAATTGGATTACCGGGATATATAAATGATAAAATTCTATATGATTAGTACCGAATTAATAAGATATGAGATAGTATTAATCCACGTAAGGTTTAATCATTAAATATCCTTAGTCGTAGTATTATCGAGACTGGACATCGATAATGCGGAATAGACTAGTATTACACTTGTGCGTGTTATGGAAGCGTAACATCATAGTTCTCGTATATTTGGGTATTGGATACTCATGCAAGTGTAATAGGAGGTTCAGTTTACCGATGGTACGGAAACAGGTTCGCTCTGGATAGCCCACTCGGAATCCCATTGGTAGTATGACTATGTGTCTATGGGAATCCGAATCAGGGTAGGTGTATTTGGTCTTAACCTGAGACTTGCATCGCTAGTATATGCGACAATTAGTATACTTTGGTTTTGGTCATCCAGGGCTTTAACAGGTTCTGTGTACGCCTCTTCTGGGTATACTGAGAATCAGAGTGTATTGGGTGTGATGTCAAGATGGAAGTATCACTTCAGTCATATGGAGATGATGATCACGTAGGGATACAGAACTGGTACTCTCTTATGCTGCAGCTATCGGGATAATATGACAAGGTCATGATTATCCGATTAAAGAGACTAGTTGCTTGTTATCCGATATATGCTTCGTACGGGGCAGACACAATTCCAGCCCCAGGCCTTGCATGTGACATCTGATACTAGATCGTAATACGCAATACTGTGTGTACTACGCCTGATAAAGATTATGTATATTCCATGTTGAATATATTTCTAGAGAATTGGGTAGGCACGGTGCTTTGCTAGAAGCCAACCATGTCTTGTAAATCGGTAGAAATGTGGTACCAGGTACGCATGTATTCGGATAGTCCGATGACCGTATTTACTGCCAACATATCCAGGGATCTCTTGGGTCGCCTCCCAAATATTCACCGATGATGTTTGACTTGAGCAGAATTTATCTGGGATTCCGCATTATCGATCTCCAGTCTCTACTGTTGGTTTCTATTATATGTCCCAAGGAAAGATTAAGCATTTAAATACAACAATGAATATATATATTAAAAGATGAAGTATGGCGGAATCATACTCACAAAGATCGGAATGCGGAAGCGTTGATGAAATGAAAATTTTCTCCTTTGTGCAGTGAAGGTTTCGGCCAAGGTGAGTGGGGAAGCTCCAAGCTTTCTTTGATCCTTCCAAGCTCAAGAATTAGTTTCCCATAACACCTTTGTATGATCCCTTGAAGGTGCTAGCCTTGTATGTGAATTTATGTTCCAAACAAAACACAATTTCTTCAAGTTTTTGCAACAAAAACAGAAAAGTGGAGAGGGCTGTGAAACTTCACAGTTTCGGTCAAGAGGAAAGAGAGGAGAGTGAGGGATTTGATTTCAAAAATCAATTTATATTTATGCCATAATATTATTAAATTAATAATAAACTTATGACACAAATCATGCAATGGCTTAGAGTGTCAAACACTCAATTTCCATGCAAAACCATTGAATGTATTGTACACTATCTCCATGCAATGCATCACAATTAAATAATGCATAATATGACATGTGTCATGTGGGCCCCACACGTTTCCAAATGAAAGTGGGCCCACGTGCACTCACGCGTTCGGGTTCGATATTTCCGAAATACCGAACTTACGTCGTGACGTTAATTAAATCGAATTTAAATAAATGATTGCGCCTAGCGAAATTATTATTTACGTCGCTAACGAATTAATTCTAAATTAACTCGTTTGCCCGAATTAAAATCTAATTTTAATTTCGCGTCGAAATCGAATTTCGATTATTATATCGAATATAATAATTTTACGATTAATTCCAAATTAATTGTTCTCTCTCTATTTATAGTACTTTATCCAAGATAAAGTCTCTCCGTAATTAATCCAAGATTAATCGAGTTTGAATCATACGTCATTGGTGAATCTTCGGGAAGCGACCCAAGAGATCTCTAGATATGTTGGCAGTAAATACTGTCGTCGGATAATCCGAACACGTACGTACCTCGTACTACGTTTTTACCGATTCACAAGACAAGGTTGGCTTCTAGCAAAGCGCCATGCCTACCCAATTCTCCAGAAATATTCTTACAGGAATATCAGATCTATATCAAGCGTAGTATACCGTAGTATTGCGTACATCGATCCAGTATCGGACGATCACATGTTAGGCCTGGGGCTGGAAATGTGTCTGCCCCGTACGAAACATATATCGGACATCAAGCAAACTAGTCTCTTTAAATCGGACAATCCTGACCTGGTCATATTGTCCCGACGGTTGCAAACCTTTTATAGAGTACTAGTTCTGTGTCCTGCGTGATCATCACCTCCATATGTCTGAAGTGATACTTCCATCTCGACATCACATCCAGTACACTACGATTCTCGATAAATCCAGAAGAGGTGTACACAGAACCGGTTAAGGTCCCCAACCACCAAAACCAAAGTTTACCGATTGTCGCAAGTACTAGCGATGTAAGTCTCAGGTTAAGACCATATACACCTACCCTGATGCGGCCTCCCATAGACACGCAGACATACTACCAATGGGATTCCGCGGGGTCTATCCAGAGCGAAGCTGTTTTCCGTACCATCGGTAAAACACAACCTCCTATCGCACTTGCATAAGTATCCAATACTTAAATATATGAGAACTATGTCGTTGTGCCCTCACAACGTGCACAAGCGCAATACTAGTCTATTCCGCATTATCGATGTCCGATCTCGATAATACTACCGACTAGGGATATTTAATGATTAAACCTTTATGGATTGATACTGTCTCATATCATCTCAATCCGGTATTAATCATATGGACTTTCGCCATTTTATATCAAAGCAAATAATATTACAAAACGGCAAAAGGCAATTTCATTATCACATGGTTAATTTTGTACAATAATACAATATCATTTACAAACAGTGACGCTATGGGACATAATGTCTAACAATCTCCCACTTGGCCTATAGCCAGTCACTCAAGCATCTAATACCCGAACTATGTATGTGTCGTTCAAAAACTTGCTGAAGAACAGCCTTCGTCAGCGGATCTGCAATGTTGTCATCTGATGTGACCTTCTCGACCTTTACATCGCCACGATGTATAAATCTCCCGAATCAGATGGTAACGTCGAAGAACATGCTTGGACCGTTGATGAGACCTTGGTTCCTTAGCCTGTGCTATAGCCCCGTTATTGTCACAATACAATGGAACGGGCTCAGCTGCTAACGGAACTACTCTTAATCCGATTAGGAACTTTCGGATCCAAACTGCCTCCTTTGCTGCTTCAGATGCGGCGATGTACTCCGCTTCTGTTGTTGAATCGGCAACAGTATCTTGCTTGGAAGATTTCCAGCTCACTGCTCCGTTATTATTCAAACAATGTACCCGGATTGCGACTTGTAGTCATCCTTGTCGGTTTGGAAACTTGCATCGGTTATCCCAGATACCGCAAGTTCTCCACCTCCATAAATTAAGAAAGCATCCTTAGTTCGTTTAAGATACTTAAGGATATTCTTAACTGCTATCCAGTGACCTTCACCTGGATCAGCCTGATAGCGACTGCACATGCTCAAAGCATATGAGACATCAGGTCGTGTACATATCATGGCATACATGATCGATCCGACTGCCGAGGCGAACAGTATCCGACTCATGTTGTCTTTCTCTTCCTGAGTCTTAGGACACATGTCCTTAGACAGAGAGGTACCGCGTACCATTGGAACCAATCCCCTCTTGGATTGTTCCATGTTGAATCGCTTCAACACCTTATCAATGTATGTACTCTGGGAGAGTCCAAGCAGCTTTCTAGATCTATCCCGGTAGATCTTTATTCCAAGAATAAAGGCTGCTTCTCCCAGATCTTTCATGGAGAATTTTAATGAAAGCCAAGCTTTCACCGACGTTAGCAGGGAATGTCATTGCCCTAAGCAATACGTTGTCGACATAAAGGACAATAAAAGTAAGTGCTCTCCCACTAAACTTCTTGTATACACAAGGGTCATCTGCGTTTTGCACGAAATCATATTCTTTTATGATCTCATCAAAACGCTGATTCCATGACCGTGATGCTTGCTTCAATCCATAAATGGATCGATTTAACTTACAAACCTTGTTTGCAAGTCTAGGTACGATAAAACCGTCAGGCTGTTGCATATAAAATCCTCCAAAAGGTTTCCGTTAAGGAAAGCGGTTTTTACGTCCATCTGCCATATCTCGTAATCGAAATATGCAGCTATTGCAAGCATTATCCGAATGGATTTAATCATGGCAACGGGTGAGAAGGTTTCGTCATAATTAATACCATATTGTTGACGATACCCCTTCGCTACAAGCCTAGCTTTGTACGTTTGTACGTTGCCATCCATGTCGGTTTTCTTCTTGAAGATCCATCTGCATCCAATAGGCTTTACGCCTTCTGGTGCATCAACCAGTGTCCAAACTTGGTTGGCGTACATGGAATCCATCTCGGACTTCATGGCTTCTTGCCATAAAGCGGAATCGATATTTTGTATCGCTTCCCATACGTAGCCGGCTCAATATCCTCAATAAGATTAATATCTACATGAGGTGAGATCAGGAACCCATACCTCTCAGGTACTGTTCTGACTCTCTCGACCTACGCGGTCCTTGTGTATGTGAAGTTTGTGGTACAGACTCATCCCGGACGGTCTGTTCTTGTTCCGTCGTTGATTCATTGCCAGGAACAGTATCACTACGATCTTCATCGAGTTCTACTTTCCTCCCACTTACCACTGCATTATAAAATCCTTCTCAAGGAAAAATGCTTGTAGAGCAACAAATACTTTGTTCTTTGTGGGTGATAGAAGTAATATCCTTTGGTTTCCCTAGGATATCCTACGAAAAGGCATTTATCAGATTTGGGTTCAAGTTTGGTACCTTCCAAACGTTTAACATATGCCCAGCATCCCCAAATCTTCAGGAAAGAGAAACCTGGCCTGGTTTCCTTCCTGTCCATATCTCATATGGAGTCTGTTCAACAAACTTCGACGATACCTTATTTAAAATAAGTATAGCACTGTTTAATGCATATCCCCAGAAGGATATTGGTAGCTCAGTGCGACTCATCATTGACCTCACCATGTCTAACAAGGTGCGGTTTCTCGTTCGGACACACCGTTTAATTGCAGTGTTCCAGGAGGAGTCCACTGTGAAAGAATACCATATTCTTTCAAGTAATCTTGAAACTCATAACTTAAGTATTCGCCACCACGGTCTGACCGTAATCTTCTTAATACTCTTCCCTGTTTGTTTCTCCATTTCGTGTCGAAACTCTTTGAATTTCTCAAAAGTTTCCGACTTGTGTCTCATAAGATACACATAACCGTAACGAGATGCATCATCTGTGAAGGTTACGAAGTAGTGAAATCCACCTCTAGCCTGGCTAGACATGGGCCCGCATACGTCAGTATGAACGAGAGCCAACAATTCTGTGGCACGTTCACATTTACCGCTAAAAGGTGATTTAGGCATTTTGCCTAAAAGACAAGATTCGCAGACGTCATATGAATTGGGATCAAATTCGTCCAAGTACCCACTCTTTGAAAGTGTGGATATGCGAGTCTTGTTGATGTGTCCTAGACGACAATGCCACATATAAGCTTCATCTTTTAGATTACTCCTTTTGAGCCTTTTGTTTGTCATTTTAGGAGATTCATTTATATTCAAAATTTAAAGACGTTATTTGCAACAGCTGTGCAAATTTCTGCATCATTTTTATATAAATAACACCCAGTGTTTCTAAATACAAAAGTGTAACCCAGCTGGGTTAACAAGGATACAGATATAATATTCCTAGTTAAACTAGGTACAAAATAACAGTTCAAAAGTTTAAGTACATGCCCTGAGGGCAGTTCTAAAACAAAAGTCCCTACGGCCAAAACAGCAACTGGTGTTCCGTTTCCGACGCGTAGATCCATCTCCCCCGATGCCAGCACCCCTATGCTATCCTACAGATCCTGCACATCAGTACAAATATGAGCACCACAACCAGAATCAAAAATCCAATTTTTAAAACTAGAAGTATTCATATTTATCTCAATAACAAATATACCAGAGGCGATAGCCTTGCCAGCCTTTGATATCCTCCCTCTGCCCTTTGCCATTCGGCAGTCACGTTTCCAGTGGACCCCTCTTGCCGCAGTTGAGGCAGATGTCGCGAGATTTGTCCTTTGGCTTCCTAGAAGCCACTGTCAACTTGCCCTTGCCCTTGTTCTTGAACTTCTTCTTCCTCGCACCTGAAATTGCCTTGGGCCCAGCCCTGGCGCATGAGAGGTCGATGCATAATGCGCCTCGCGGTTGCTCCCCTTTGGGAGTTCCTTTCGGACTCCTTCAGCACGGACAACAACCTCTCCAAGAGTGTCGTCAGTGTCCATCAACTTATAGTTGATGATGATTTGTTTCCAAGTATCGGGTAGCGATTGTAATAGCATATCAATCGTCAACTCTGCCTCCAAGACAATGCCCATCTTGGCTAACTCATCTATGTCAGCGATCATTTGAGTCCCGTGGGCCTCAACTGATGCGCCGTCTGTCATCCGGGAGCGGAAGAGTTTCCTTACTAGCTCGTACCTCTCCATCCGCTTGTTGGTGCGGTGGAGATCACGCAATCTTGCCATCATGTTATAGGGATCCAAGTCCCTGTTCTGGCGTCTGAAATGCTGGGTCATTGCAGCTAGCATAACTGACTGAGCTTGGTCATAATCGTCACTATGAGTCTTCCATAACTCTAGCTCCAGTGGCTCAGTGGGTTTAGGCGGGAGAGGTCTCTGAATAGTATACAGCACCCTCTCAGCCCCAAGCACTATCTTGAGGTTCATTTCCCAGTCGGCAAAGTTTTGTCCCTTTGAAAACATTATAGCCCATGATTATGTCGCGGACATTACCCTTGCCAGTCATCTTGACAACTATAGTCCAACTATAAAGTCAACGATGTTATGGGTACAGTCAAACTGTTACTAGCAAAATAACAATATATTAGTCCAACTAATTATTAAAATATTGACGAAATAATTTTGAAAGACGCGTAAGGCTAAGTATCTGAACGAAATTGCAAATTCAATAATAGCCTCCCACTATTTTCTTCAAGTCTCTAACCCTCTGGTGGAGAACTCGGGAAATCGCATTTCCTAGTGGGCTAGGATCCCGTTAAATAACACAAACCTTGACTTGGTCAATAAAAGCTGTATGCTATTTAACTTAGGTAGATCTCTATGATCAATTGGATCTCATCCAATTCCTAGATCCGGTTAGGTGGACATCCAAGTCCGAAACATATGTATAATGTCAATGTATCCATTACATTTTCCTAACCATATCCTCCGAATCATCTAGGCCTTGGCTTTGGCCAAAAACAAACCTAATGATTCCAGTTAAGCGGGACCTATTGACGAGGAAAGTTTCGTAATCAATGTCATTGGACAAAAAGTGATCTTGACTTTGGCCAATAAAAATCACGATTTGGACAAGACACCGATATGCAACAAAACTCTCATGATTCAAGTACATCCTTGATTGACAAAGGTCTTGACTTTGGCCAAACAAACCAATGCCAACTTCGGATCTTGAACAAGAATCATTCAATGGAAGGATATTTGCTTAATATAAATTGAGGGATTTTCGCGTAATTGGCAACCAATTTATTTATCTTTGTTAGGTCTCATCATCATACACCCTTAAGCATGCTTCTAAAAAATCATAAAGCGCGTAAAGTAAATAATAGTGATATGAGGATGGATAGATAAACAATTTGTCCTAGAACAAATCACTCCCTTTCCTCTCCCGGCTAGCACTATTCTACTTCTACCCATTTTCATAATACATAAGAGAAACCTCATTTACATTGAGGGGAATTAGGTGAGAAGAGAATACAAAGAGATAAAGAGAGAAGGCTGGACACGCAGGTCCAATTTATAAATTCCAATTTACAATAATTTCTAAAATTACCATTTCCCTTCTAATATCCATCCGATATACACTATTCATTCATCACATACATATATTTTCAAACAAGACATGCTTTTACAACCAATCTAATCCAATTAATTAGTCTATGTTTAAGTGATCATCCGATGTTCAAACAACGGTTTGATTTTGCGCGAGTCCAACTCGATTGAGAATAAGTACATAAGGTACGAATTCGCGAATTATATCGAACTACTTATTAAATCTAATTTAATTCGTATTCAATACTAATTCAATTATTTAATTCCAAATTAAATGTTTACACTTTTAATGTGCTTTAAAGACTTAGATTCTAAATCTAATCCTATTGGGTCTCAAAGCCCAACTAACATCCAATGTTTGATTTAATTCAAGTCAAATGGGCTTTCAATTGATTTATTAAGGCTTGGGCTTTGGTCAATGTGGGTCAAACCCAATTACCAAGCCCAAATAAGGAATCACCCTTAAATGCCATAAAACCAATTTTAAGCCCATAAGGCCCAATTAAATTTTTAAAGCCCATTATATTATATTTGGACTTAATGGAGTGATTTAGGCCCAAATTGGATCCAATCCTTTTGGCCCAAATCTACTTGGTCCACCCAAGCCCATTATGCCCAAATACAATATTAAAAGCCCAATTCACCAATTAAGCCCATTAATTAAATTTTAATATTCCAAACATTAAAGCCCAATTAATTAAAGTGTAAAACCAAGATTAATATATTAAACCAAATATTTCAAAAATACCCATTTAATTTATTAATCATCTATTTTTCAAAATAAATGTCCAACATTAATTTTAACAAAAAATCAACTCCTTTACATGTCCATTAACATTCGGCCAAGGTGAGTTTTTTGTGTCGATTTGTTTTTCAATCCGATTGAATTACTAATCTACGTCCCGTATACGTTCTAAGTCATCCAATGATCTTAAACACACAAAAAATTCCAATCCACTCCAAGTAGCAACACATTTGGCCAAGGCATGAATTTGGGGAAAAGAATCATCCAATGCATTTTTCATAAAATTGATTTCATATTATGTCATTTTACATACATATAAGCATACTCATTCATCAAATTTCACAAGAACATGCTTCAATCAATTTTACCCAAATTTTAACCTAAAGTATTTCATGCTTAACCATGGCTCCATGATACCATTGTTGGTTTCTATTATATGTCCCAAGAAAGATTAAGCATTTAAATACAAAAATGAATATATATATTAAATGATGAAGTATGGCGGAATCATACTCACAAAGATCGGAATGCGGAAGCGTTGATGAAATGAAAATTTTCTCCTTTGTGCAGTGAAGGTTTCGGCCAAGGTGAGTGGGGAAGCTCCAAGCTTTCTTTGATCCTTCCAAGCTCAAGAATTAGTTTCCATAACACCTTTGTATGATCCCTTGAAGGTGCTAGCCTTGTGTGTGAATTTATGTTCCAAACAAAACACAATTTCTTCAAGTTTTTGCAACAAAAACAGAAAAGTGGAGAGGGCTGTGAAACTTCACAGTTTCGGTCAAGAGGAAAGAGAGGAGAGTGAGGGATTTGATTTCAAAAATCAATTTATATTTATGCCATAATATTATTAATTAATAATAAACTTATGACACAAATCATGCAATGGCTTAGAGTGTCAAACACTCAATTTCCATGCAAAACCATTGAGTGCATTGTACACTATCTCCATGCAATGCATCACAATTAAATAATGCATAATATGACATGTGTCATGTGGGCCCCACACGTTTCCAAATGAAAGTGGGCCCACGTGCACTCACGCGTTCGGGTTCGATATTTCCGAAATACCGAACTTACGTCGCGACGTTAATTAAATCGAATTTAAATAAATGATTGCGCCTAGCGAAATTATTATTTACGTCGCTAACGAATTAATTCTAAATTAACTCGTTTGCCCGAATTAAAATCTAATTTTAATTTCGCGTCGAAATCGAATTTCGATTATTATATCGAATATAATAATTTTACGATTAATTCCAAATTAATCGTTCTCTCTCTATTTATAGTACTTTATCCAAGATAAAGTCTCTCCGTAATTGATCCAAGATTAATCGAGTTTGAATCATACGTCATTGGTGAATCTTCGGGAAGCGACCCAAGAGATCTCCGGATATGTTGGCAGTAAATACGGTCGTCGGATAATCCGAACACGTACGTACCTCGTACTACGTTTTTACCGATTCACAAGACAAGGTTGGCTTCTAGCAAAGCGCCATGCCTACCCAATTCTCCAGAAATATTCTTACAGGAATATCATATCTATATCAAGCGTAGTATACCGTAGTATTGCGTACATCGATCCAGTATCGGACGATCACATGTTAGGCCTGGGGCTGGAAATGTGTCTGCCCCATACGAAACATATATCGGACATCAAGCAACTAGTCTCTTTAAATCGGACAATCCTGACCTGGTCATATTGTCCCGACGGTTGCAACCTTTTATAGAGTACTAGTTCTGTCCTGCGTGATCATCACCACCTCCATATGTCTGAAGTGATACTTCCATCTCGACATCACATCCAGTACACTACGATTCTCGATAAACCCAGAAGAGGTGTACACAGAACCGGTTAAGGTCCCTAACCACCAAAACCAAAGTTTACCGATTGTCGCAAGTACTAGCGATGTAAGTCTCAGGTTAAGACCATATACACCTACCCTGATGCGGCCTCCCATAGACACGCAGACATACTACCAATGGGATTCCGCGGGGTCTATCCAGAGCGAAGCTGTTTTCCGTACCATCGGTAAAACACAACCTCCTATCGCACTTGCATAAGTATCCAATACTTAAATATATGAGAACTATGCCGTTGTGCCCTCACAACGTGCACAAGCGCAATACTAGTCTATTCCGCATTATCGATGTCCGATCTCGATAATACTCCGACTAGGGATATTTAATGATTAAACCTTTATGGATTGATACTGTCTCATATCATCTCAATCCGGTATTAATCATATGGACTTTCGCCATTTATATATCAAAGCAAATAATATTACAAAACGGAAAAAGGCAATTTCATTATCACATAGTTAATTTTGTACAATAATACAATATCATTTACAAACAGTGACGCTATGGGACATAATGTCTAACATCTATAATACTACGACTAGAGATATTTAATGATTATTCCTTTCGTGGATTAATATTGTCTCATATCTTATTAATCCGGTACTAATCATATAGACTTTTATCATTTATATATCCAAGTAATCCAATTACAAAATGATAAAAGAGTAATTTCCTTTGTCACATAGTTAATTTGTACAAGAACACCATGTTCTTTACAAATAGTGATGCTATGGGTCATAATTGTCCAACAATCTCCCACTTGGCCTATAGCCAATCACTCAAGTGTCCAACACCTGAACTATGTACGGGTCGCTTATACTTATGCTGAGATATCGCTTTCATTAGCGGATATGCAAGGTTATCATCTGAAACAATCTTTTTGATCTTCACATCGCCACGATGTGTGATCTCACGAATCAGATGAAACCGTCGAAATATATACTTAGATCTTTGATGAGACCGTGGTTCAGTTGCCTTTGCTGTAGCCCAACTCATATGCTAATAGAACTACTCCTAATCCAATTAGGAATTTTAAAGATCCAAAATGCTTCTTTTGCTGCCTCAGCTGCAGCAATATATTCCATTTTTGTTGTTGAATCAGAAACAGTATCTTGCTTGGAAGATTTCCAGCTCACTGTTCCGTTGTTCACATAAAATTTGTACCCTTATTGCGACTTAAAGTCGTCTTTATCGGTTTGGAAACTTGCATCGGTGAACCTAGTCACCTCAAGTTCTCCCTTTCCATAATTTAAGAAAGCATCTTTAGTTCGTCTAAGATACTCAAGGTTGTTCTTTACATCAATCCGGTGACCATCACCTGGTTCAGCCTGATAGTGACTGTTGGGAAGCGGCCGCGAGTGCGCAGCGGAAAATTAAATATTATGATGCCGCTATCCTTTTTCCCAAGATCCATTTGTTTTGATTATTCTACAAGCCTAGGCATGTTACTATATATTCTAAGCATAAAAACTCATAAAACATGCAAAGAACATAAACCTAAACATGCTAACTATCATAAAAACTCTAATTAAAATAAAGAAAGAAAAAGAATTACTTGAACCGAAGACTCCTCCAGTCCTCCCTCTAATCTACAAGCTTTTCTCGAACTCAGCAAGCTCTTCCACGTTCCAAAGAGCCACCCAAGTGTGTGGCCTCCAAAGGTGCACACACCAAAGCGAAAACTCAACGGCAAGACTACGCCTTGAGTGCACGAGTATTTTGTCCTTGGTGTTAGCCTAGGTAAATACCTTAAAAATTTTAACTCGAGGTTCCCCTAGTCAATTAGACTTAAGGATCCTCAAAATCAGTGGCTTACTCTTAAACTTTAGAGTTGCTCATTTATATAAACCTAAGATATGAAAGGTTTGATGCAAAAATTTGTAAAGAATTCTTTGGATTTATATAGGTGCTCCAAAGTCAACAAAATTAATTAAGAATCCGATGTGGGATAAAAGCTAATTTAATCTTAGCCATTGGATCTTAATTTAATGGTTTAATGAGATTATAAAACCCTAATAAGAGTTTGAGCCAAATTGGAATTCAAAACAAAGAACAAATAAAAACAAATTACTATTCACATTACTATTCACATTACTATTCATATTACTATTCACATTACTATTCACATTTATTTATTAATTAATTAATTAATTTATTCCAATTCCTAAAGTGCCCCTATCGTCATTCACCAATCCCTAAGCCATTATGGAACCTCATAAATGATTTGTTCAATAATTAAACACATTGAACCATTTATGAACAATTCCTATAGCAATCATATATGCTGTTAAATTTGTACTATGCACTGTTAACCATTGATTTCGACTTTATTGTGTGACCTTTTGGGTTCCCCTCAAGTTGGACATGAAATGAATCGTGATAATTTAATCGAACATAAATTATCCTCCGATTAGATGGTCGTTCGATTTCAATGACCAAGGTTGACATCTAGCAACATGCGAAGGCCCCAAATGAGAAGGAAAGATATATACCCATTCTGTATGCGATTTACATATGATACGGTCCCTCGCCTCACTGTATCTCCACCGTTTGACCTAGGGTATGGAAAGTGTCTAACCATATAGTCAAAGGTATGATGTTGATAGTGTCATGAATCGTGCTAACCCAAGAATCTCACATGATTCTTCCTCTGCGGCCACAGTCTCAAGCACTGATCACACATATCAACCCGCGAACTGGAATACTACTCTTATAAGAAAATATTAACCGAGAGAGTGGCGATTCTCTGTTGTATCTTTACAAACTTCATATGTTTCAACAAATGACCCAATCATACCCTTATGACCGAATCTTTTGAACCGGGGAAGGAGAATGTCAAAGTTATTTGATCCACACATAAGATTGTAAAGACCTAAAGTCTAAGGACCAGTCATATAATCGATACATGAAAGTTCTCACAGACACATGGGATAAACACTCCAAGTGAAAACTTTCGGCGGTCAGTTTGATGGACATGAGCAACTCATGCATCCATGTGATACACCAAGCAGTTGGATCTCCGCTAGTAGCCTATGAGATCGGCTACCCCACTTAAGGGCGGATCATATCATCATGCTAGTCTCTCCGCTTTGTGAACGCCCAGATTATTCACAAAACTATAACTAGGAACGTTTGAGAGTAATGATTCTCATAAGGTGTGGAAGCTATCATCTTATTACTCCAAGGGCTTTATTACAGTGTTTGATGATTCATATAAGTTATTTAAGACACGTATAATAAAGATTGCCATTTTATTAATTAATGAAAATATTACAAATACATGTACATATAGCCCATCCACAAGTTGGGTATAGGGCATATCCCTAACAATCTCCCACTTGCACTATAGCCAACTAGTATGAATCTGGACACCATACTCTCGGGTGTGTCTATCATGCTTTTGATGAGTTAGCCCTTTAGTCAGAGAATCTGCAAGATTATATTCTTTGGGTATTGTCTCTATAATAAATTCTTTTCTCTCAACAATCTCTCTGATGAGATGAAATCGCCTGAGTACATGCTTGGATTTCTGGTAGGACCTTGGTTCCTTTGATTGAGCAATGGCGCCCGTGTTGTCACAGTACATCGTGACACCATTCTTTATCGCGGGAAGCACTTCCAGCTCCGTGATGAACTTATTTATCCGGACTGCTTCTTTAGCTACCTCAGATGCTGCAATATACTCAGCTTTAGTGGTGGAGTCCGCTGTAGTTGACGGTTTTGAGCATTTCCAACTGACAGTTCCGCCATTCAAAGTAAACAGATATCCTATTTGCGATCTGCTGTCATCCTTATCAGTCTGAAAGCTCGCATCACAGTAACCAATGACTTTCATCTCAGAACAATCTCCGTATATCAAGAACACATCCTTAGTTCTTCTCAGATACTTGAGGATTGTTTTGACAGCTGCCCAGTGTTGCTCACCAGGATTTGCCTGATACATGCTCGTTATGCTAAGAGCATAAGAGACATCAGGTCTTGTACATAGTGTGGCGTACATGATCGATCCTATTGCTGAAGCATAAGGGATCCTACTCATACGCTCTCTATCTGAAGGAGTATGTGGATATTTCTCCTTTGATAATTTGATTCCATGACAAGTAGGTAAATTACCTCTTTTGGAATTTTCCATTTTTAATCTTTTCAAAACTTTATCTATGTATTTAGATTGAGAAAGTCCTAACAACCTCTTAGATCTATTCCGGTAGATCTTAATGCCGAGGATATAGGCTGCTTCTCCCAAATCTTTCATGGAGAAATTCTGAGATAACCATTGCTTGGTGGCCTGCATCATGGGAATATCATTCCCGATGATTAATATGTCATCGACATATAATACAAGAAATACAACAACACTCCCACTACTTTTCCTGTAAACACAAGGCTCGTCTATATTTTTTATGAAGTCAAATTCTTTGATTGTCTCATCAAATCGTATATTCCAACTTCTAGAGGCTTGCTTGAGTCCATAAATGGATCGTTTAAGCTTTCATACTTTATTATGATCATCCTTAGATGAAAACCCCTCAGGTTGTGTCATATAGACTTCCTCTACGAGGTTCCCATTAAGGAAAGCTGTTTTGACATCCATCTGCCAAATCTCATAATCAAAGTGTGCAGCTAGTGCCAGTAAAATTCGAATGGACTTTATCATTGCAACATGCAAGAAGGTTTCGTCATAGTCAATTCCTTGGATTTGTCTATAACCTTTCTCCACCAACCTAGCCTTATAGGTTTGGATGTTTCCTTCTGCATCAGTTTTACGCTTGTAAATCCACTTGCAGCCTATGGTTTTATCCCTTCAGGTGCATCCACCAAGTCCAGACTTGATTCTGATACATAGAGTCTATTTCGGATTTCATGGCCTAAAGCCAATTGACTGAATCAATGTCACGCACTACTTTGTCATAACTGGTGGGATCGTCATTATCAATGACCTGATCATGTTCCTCATCAATATGGAAACCATATCTTTCAGGCTCATATCTTTCCCTACCAGACCTTCTAAGTTCATAACCTTGTGGTTGTTCCGTCGCTTCCCTTTTGAGGGGTCTGGGGTTTAGTTCTATGTTAGTTTGTCTTCTCGTACCTCATTGAGGTCAAGTCTACTCCCACTATATTTCTTGAGAAGGAATTCATTCTCTAGAAATTTAGCATTTTGTGAGACAAATATTCTTTGTTCATTCGGGACGTAGAACACGTATGCTCTTGAGTTCAAGGCATATCCTACAAACTTACATTTAATTTCCCTATCATTCCAATTTGTTAGTTTGTGTGAGCTTAACATATGCGTCACATCCCCAAACTCTTAGATAACTAAGACTAGGACGTTCCCATACCATAACTCATATGGTGTTTGACTAAAGTTTTGGAAGGAACTTGGTTTAGTAGTAGTGTTGCAGTTTCTAAAGCAAGACCCCAAAATGAAAGAGGTAGATCCATGCCTGGCATCATTGATCGGACCATATCTAATAATGTCTGATTTCTCTTTTCGGAGACCCCATTATGCTGTTGAGTTCCCAGAGGAGTCCACTGGGAAACAATGCCATTTTCTCTCAAGTAATCTTGAAATTCGTTGCTTAAGTATTCACCACCTCTGTCAGACCTTAGTGACTTATACTTTTATTAAGCTGGTTTTCTACTTCAGCTTTGAAGTCTTTGAATTTCTCAAAGGCTTCAGATTTGTACCGCATAAGGTACACATACCCATATCGTGAGTGATCATTGACAGAGGTAATGAAGTAGGAGAATCCACCTCTGGCGGTGACTGACATTGGTCCCCATACATCAGAGTGTATGAGTTCTAATGTCTCCGCCGCACGCTGTCCTTTACCTTTGAAGGGTAATTTGGTCATTTTACCAAGTAAACAAGACTCACAAGTTCCATAAGGTTCATATTTGAAGGGTCTGAAATACCCATCCTTATGTAGCTTAGTTAATCTTGTTCATTGATATGACATAAGCGACTGTGCCATAGAAGTGATTTTGAGATTATTCGAGTAACGTTGTATATATTAGAGGTGGAACATTCTTTATTAGTTTGTAAGACATAGATACCATTATTCAAAATACCATCTCCATATTTTATTTCATTGAAATAAATAGAACATTCATTACAACTTATTAGGCATGAAAAGCCTTTATTATATAAAGAAGAGAAATGAAATGATGTTCTTTTTACTAGAGAAGATACATAAACACAATCTTCTAAGTCTAAAACTAAACCATTCCACAAAACTAATGAATAAGTCCCCACGCATAATGCAGCCAGTTTTGCTCCATTACCCATGCGTAAGTCAACCTCCCCATGATGGAGTCTCCTACTATTTCTCAGGCCCTGCATATTGTTACACAAGTGAGTCCCATAACCGGTGTGAAGCACCCAAGTAGAAGGTTCGGACTTTTGAGAATATAGTTCAATCATATACAACATACCTGAAGCATTGGGCTTCTTTGCCTCTTGGGCTTCCCTAGCTTCCTTGGCTTTCAAGGATCTGCAGTCTTTCTTCCAATGACCCTTCTTTCCACAAAAGAAACATTTCCCCTTTCACTTTTTCTTCTCCACCTTACCATTGGGCTTTAGGTGATCTGGAGCCTTGGCCTTGCCCTTATTTTTCTTTGGGTCTCGTAGCTTCAGGTCCGTACCCGTAAGCATGATGGAGGTTTTAAGCTCCGGTTTCAAGTCATTCTCTGCTTTCTTTATCAGATTGTGCAATTCTACTAAAGTAGCTTCTTTATCAGACATATGAAACTGCATAATAAAGTTAGAGAATTCTTTTGGTAAGGACTGAAGAATTAGATCGTGACCTATCTAATGATCCATGATGAACCCGAGGTTGGCCAATTTTTCAATGTGGCCAATCATCTTAAGCACATGTCCACTAACAGATCATTCCGTATACCTTATTTGGAATAAGGTACATGACACTTGGAATCTCACGGTATGAACGGAAGTTGCATACAACTCCTTCAAGTGAAAGATGATGGTTTGAACATCCATATCTTCATGAGCTTTCTGAAGTTCATCCGACATAGAGCCAAGCATTATGCAAACTGCATTCTCATTATCATCGACGTGTTTCTTCCAAGCATCAAATGTATTTTGGTCAGCATCTTCTGTGGGTTCAGGGGAAATAGTCTTTCAAGAACATATAAAATCTTTTCTTTTCGTAAGACAATTTTAAGGTTTCTAAACCAGTCATTGTAGTTGCCCCATGTGAGCTTATTCTCATCAAGGATGGAACGAAGTGATACTCTGTTTGCCATTTGAATGTTTGTGAAATATTTTAACCCACATGTTAAGAGAGAATGTTAAAATTAGGAATATGTTTTCATTGATGTTTCATAATAACATGAGCTTTTAATATTATGAAGTTTCTCCCACTCAATTATTTTAAAATTTTAAGCAAATCGCATCAACCCCAATATGATGGATTTCTTGTGGGCAAGGATCCCATTATCATCATTTAATAACTCCGACTAGGGCCGTAGTTATAAAATACGATAATTAGGTAGGTTCCCAACCAATTTATGATATGAATCACAATTCCTTGATCATTGGGTTGGGCAATCAAACATGCCATAGCTTATGCTAGTCCTTGTGGACACCCAATCTTTGCCACTAAGTTATAAGACCATGCCTAAGGGTCGCTGCGTCTTATGACTCAGAAAAGTCAAAATATTGTCAATAGTATGATTTAGGGACAAATTAGTATTGGTCAGTCTGGTAAAGCCCAGTCCTGCCAATACGGTTGAAGCCCTTTCGGTCTATACTTTACAATGGGAGGCAAATTTTAGACTTAAATTATTATTGAGGATTTTAGCAAGTTTAAGTCAATAACTGTCAAATGGATTCCTCCATTGAAAATTCCCCAGATGGAGGGTGGAGCGAACTCTCTTAAATACCCTTACCTTTTAGATCTTATTGCCTTGGTGACAGGAATAAACAATAGATCCTCCAAATTAGTCCAACACTTTAAATATGCTTTAAGGTAAGCTTTGAGTAAATGATTATCTATATGTCTTCACAATTTTTCCTTTTGGCTATAAAAAGGTAGTGAGTGAAGGAAGACACCAAATCATTATCTAACTCTAGTAATACCTTTGGTTAAATTAACTTTAGTTTGGAAAGGTTTATTAACGCCTTGGTCCCACCCCACTTGTATCTTTTATAATGTCTTTTATTATAAACAAGTGATTTATATTTATTAGCCTTAAAGGTAATAAATCTCTAAGTTCATCACGGAATAATTACTTAGCTAAGGGATAAGCAATACACTCTCTATTTCCTTAGAAAGTCTCTAGATGCTTGTACCATAAAATAATCTTGCCAATTCTAATCATACAATAATCATCAAGCATATGGGTTTTAATATGTTGGAATTTTTTAGGCATTAAATAACTTTGATTAATATTTAATTAAGATATTGCATTTTATTTTATTCAAATAAATTTACTATTCACATTTTTTTACAGATTCGTGAACTTTAAATGATATTTCACAATTCAAATATTAACCAAATCATGAAAAACTTTACCTAAAATTAAGTTCAGGGTGTTAGCATTTCAACGAGCTTTTACACACACAATTTCGAGTTCAAATGAGAGAGAACTAAGTAAAACAAAAACGGCGCATTGATACCACTGTTGGGAAGCGGCCGCGAGTGCGCAGTGGAAATTAATATTTATGATGCCTCTATCCCTTTGCCCAAGACCCATTTGTTTTGATTATTCTACAAGCCTAGGCATGTTACTATATATTTTAAGCATAAAAACTCATAAAACATGCAAAGAACATAAACCTAAACATGCTAACTATCATAAGAACTCTAATTAAAATAAAGAAGAAAAAGACTTTCTTGAACCGAAGACTCCTCCAGTCCTCCCTCCAATCTACAAGCTTTTCTCGAAATCAGCAAGCTCTTCCACGTTCCAAAGAGCCACCCAAGTGTGTGGCCTCCAAAGGTGCACACACCAAAGCCAAAACTCAACGGCAAGACTACGCCTTGAATGCACGGGTATTTTGCCCTTGGTGCTAGCCTAGGCAAATACCTCAAAACTTTTATCTCGAGGTTCCTCTAGTCAATTAGACTTAAGGATCCTCAAAACCAGTGGCTTACTCTTAAACTTTAGAGTTGCTCACTTATATAAACCCAAGATATGAAAGGTTTGGTGCAAAAATTTGTAAAGAATTCTTTGGGTTTATATAGTGCTCCAAAGACAACAAAATTAATTAAGAATCTGAAGTGGGATAAAAGCTAAATTAATCTTAGCCATTGGATCTTAATTTAGTGTTTTAATGAGATTATAAAGCCCTAATAAGAGTTTGGGCCGAATTGGAATTCAAAACAAATAACAAATAAAAAAATTATTATTCACATTACTATTCACATTTTTATTTATTTATTTATTTATTTCAATTCCCAAAGTGCCCCTATCGTCATTCACCAATCCCTAAGCCACTATAGAACCTAATAAATGATATGTTTGTTGGACAGTTATGATCCATAGCGTCACTATTTGTACAGATCATGGTATTGTTGTACAAATTAACTATGTGACAGAGGAGATTGCTCTCTTATCATTTGTGATTAGATCACCAAGATATATAAATGATAGGAGGTCCTTATGATTAGTTCCTGGATTGAGATGATATGAGACAATATCAATCCACGAAGGTTTAATCATTAAATATCCCTAGTCAGAGTATTATCGAGATTGGACATCGATAATGCGGAAAAGACTAGTATATTTGGGTATAAGACACTCATGCAAGTGTAATAGGTGGTTGTGTTTTACCGATGGTACGTAAAACAGCTTCGCTCTGGATAGACCCCTCGGAATTCCATTGGTAGTATGACTATGTGTCTATGGAAGTCCGAAATCAGGGTAGGTGTATTTGGTCTTAACCTGAGACTTGCACCGCTAATACTTGCGACAATCAATATACTTTGGTTTTAGGTCGTCCAGGGCTTTAACAGGTTCTGTGTACACCTCTGCTGGGTATATTGAGAATCGTAGTGTTTTGGGTGTGATGTCAAGACAGAAGTATCACTCTAGTCATAGTGGAGATGATGGTCACGTAGGATACGAAACTGGTTCTCTTATGTACTGCAGTCATCGGGATAAAATGACTAGGTCATGTTTATCCGATTATAGAGACTAGTTACCAGAGATCCGATATGTGCTTCGTACGGGGCAGACACAATTCCATCCCCAGGCCTAGCACGTGACATCTGATACTGGATCGTAATACGCAATACTATGTATATTACGCCTAATATAGATCACATCTTCCTGTAAGGATATTTTTGGAGAATTGGGTAGGCATGGCGCTTTGCTAGAAGCCAACCTTGTCTTGTAAATCAGCACAAATGTAGTACTAGGTACATACGTGTTCGGATAGTCCGACGACCGGATTTACTGCCAACATATCCGGGGATCTCATGGGTCGCTTCCCGAAGATTCACACCGATGACGTATGACTCGCACTTTATTAATCTGGGATTAATTAATGAGAGAGAAAATTAATTTGGGATTAATTACGGAGATATTTTATCAGGGATAAAATATTAATGAAAGAGAGAAAAATGATTAATTTGGAATTAATTGATAAAATAATATATTAGATATATTATACGAAATTGGATTTCGACGCGGAATTGAAATTAGATTTTAATTCGGGCTAATGAGTTAATTTAGAATTAATTAGTTAGCGATGTGAATAGTGATTTTGCTAGGCATAATTATTTAATTGCGTCGCAACGGAAAATCGTTAATTTGGAATTAGCGAACCCGAGCCCGGGAGTGTTTGCGAGCGCATTCGCATTTCGAATTCTAGTGCGACACGCAAGTCACATCAAGCGTCAAATCGCTAGTCACATCAAGCGTCAAATCACTTGTCAATTTGAGTGATGTGACAACTTGTCACTTTGAGTGATGTGACAACTTGTCACTTGATTGATTGAGTGATGTGAATAGTTGATGGAAGTGGTTGGCATAGTTGCCTTTGACTTTTTGGAAAAGGAAAATTGGTATATGTTTATTTTTGTTTTTTGAAAACAATTAACTAGTACAATTTTTGTAACACACCACACATCTCTCTCTTCTTCCCTCCTATATTGCTCACGGCCTAGGGCCATTTCCTCTTCAAAATTCTGCACTTTGCCGAGACATGAAAAGGAGAAGCAATTGATGATTTTTGTGGCAAAAATCAAGAGTGCTAGCACACATAGGAGACATACAAAGGTGATAGGGAAACCCACTTGTGAGCTTGGAATCACCATTTGAGAAGCTTGGAGCTTGGAGCATCAATGGAGGACCAAAGCCAAAAATTTTGGAAACAAAATCTGCTCAAAGCCGAGAACAACTAGGACTCAAAGCTTGAAGATTTTGTTTGTCGCATCGCAAACCGATCATTGTGAGTATTCCGCAACTTCTTTGATGTATTCGCATGTTTGTTTCATTGCTTTATTCGATCCTCGGGACCTTAGATTTTCCCAACAATGTTCAATAATTAAACACATTGAACCATTTATGAATAATTCCTACAGCAATCATATATGGTGTTAAATTTATACTATGCACTGTTAACCATTGATTTCGACTTTGTTGTGTGTGACCTTTTGGGTTCCCCTCAGGTTGGACATGAAATGAATCGTGATAATTTAATCGAACATAAATTATCCTCCGATCAAATGGTCGTTCGATTTCAATGACCAAGGTTGACATCTAGCAACATGCCAATGCCCCCAAATGAGAAGGAAAGATATATACCCATTTTGTATGCAATTTACATATGATACGGTCCCTCGCCTCATTGTATCCCCACCGTTTGACCTAGGGTATGAAAGTGTCTACCCATATAGTCAAAGGTATGATGTTGATAGTGTCATGAATCATGCTAACCCAAGAATCTCACATGATTCTTCCGTTGCGGCAACAGTCTCAAGCACTGATCATACATATCAACCCGCGAACTAGAATACTACTCTTATAAGAAAATATTATCCAAGAGAGTGGCGATTCTCTGTTGTATCTTTACAAAACTTTATGTGTTTTAATAAATGACCCAATCATACCCTTATGACCAGATCTTTTGAACCGGGGAAAGAGAATGTCAAAGTTATTTGATCCACACATAAGATTGTAAAGACCTCAAGTCTAAGGACTAGTCATACAATCGATACATGAAAGTTCTCACAGACACATGGGATAAACACTCCACGTGAAAACTTTCGGCGGTCAGTTCGATGGACACGAGCAACTCATGCATCCATGTGATACACCAAGCAGACGGATCTCCGCTAGTAGCCTATGAGATCGGCTACCCCAATTAAGGGCGGATCATATCATTATGCTAGTCTCTCCGCTTTGTGAATGCCCAGATTATTCACAAAACTATGACTAGGAACGTTTCAGAGTAATGATTCTCATAAGGCGTGGAATCCATCATCTTATTACTCCAAAGGCTTTATTACAGTGTTTGATGATTCATATAAGTTATGTAAGACACGTATAATAAAGATTGCCATTTTATTAATTAATGAAAATATTACAAATACATGTACATATAGCCCATCCACAAGTTGGGTATAGGGCATATCCCTAACAGTGACTGCAGATGCTCAAATCATATCAGACACCAGGTCGCGTACATATTTGTCACAGTACGAGCTCTTGGAGAGTGCCAACAACTTTTAGATCTATCCCAGTAGATCCATATTCCTAGAATAAAGGTTGCCTCTCCCAAGTTTTCTATGGAGAATTTTAATGAAAGCCAAGCTTTCACCGATTTTAATATGGGAATGTCATTGCTAAGAAGTAATACATCTTCAAAGTATAGGACAATCAATATCATTGCGCTCCCATTAACCTTCTTATATACACAAGAATCATCTTCTTTTTAAACGAAACCATATACCATTATGATCTCATCAAAATGTTGGTTCCAAGAATGCAATGCTTACTTCAATCCATAAATAGATCGATTTAACTTGCAAACCTTGTTTGCATGTTTTGGCACGACAAAACCGTCAGGCTGTTGTATATAAACATCCTCCAAAAGGTTTCTGTTAAGGAAAGCAGTTTTGACGTCCATCTGCCATATTTCATAATCGAAATATGCAGCAATAGCAAGCATTATCCAAATGGATTTAATCATGGAAACTGGTAAAAGGTTTCATCGTAATCGACACCAAGTTGATAACGACACCCTTTCGCTACAAGCCTAGCTTTGTACATTTGTTTGTTCCCATCCATTTTTGTCTTCACCATGAAGACCCATTTGCTACCAATAGGCATAATTTCTTCTGGTACATCAACCAATGTCCAAACTTGGTTGGTATTCATGGAATCCATTTTGGACTTCATGGCACCTTGCCATAAAGCGGAGTCAATACCTTGTATCGCTACCTCATATATAGCCGGTTTATTATCCTCAATAAGATTAATGTCTATATGAGGTGATATCAGAAACCCATACCTCTAAGGTTGTTTTCTAACTCTCTCCAACCTACGCAGTTCTTGTGTATTAGAAGATTGTGGAACAGTCTCATCCCTGATGAACTGTTCGTGTTGCGATAGGGGATCGGTGCTAGGAACAGTATTACTCCAATTTTCATCGAGTTCTACTTTCCTCCCACTCACCACTGCATTTAGAAATTCCTCTAAGGAAAACCGCATGGAGAGCAACAAATATTTTATGCTCTTATAGGTTGTGGAAATAATATCCTTTGGTTTCCCTAGGATAACCAATTACAAATAGGCACTTATCCGAATTAGGTTCTAATTTGGTACCATCCAAACGTTTAACGTATGCCCAGCATCCCCAAATCTTCAGGAATGAGAAACCCAGTTTATTTCCTGTCCATATTTCATATGAAGTTTGTCCAACAGACTTGGACAGAACCTTATTCAAAATAAGTATTGCACTATTCAATGCGTATCCCATGAAGGAAATTGGTAGCTCAGTGCGACTCATTATTGACCTTACCATGTCCAACAAAGTTCGGTTTCTCCGTTTGGACACACCATTTAATTGAGGTATTCCGGGAGGAGTCCACTGTGAAAGAATACCATATTCTTTTAAGTAATCTGGAAACTCATTGCTTAAGTATTTTCCACCACGGTCCAACCATGATGTTTTAATACTTTTGCCGGTCTATTTTTCTATTTCGTGTCAAAACTCTTTGAATTTGTCAAAAGTTTCCGATTTGTGTTTCATAAGATACATATAACCATAACGTGATGCAACATCCGTAAAGGTTACGAAGTATTCATATCCACCTCTAGCCTGGCTAGACATGGGACCACATACATCACCATGAACGAGGGCTAACAGCTTGGTGGCACGTATACCTTTACCGCTAAAAGGCGTTTTAAGCACTTTGCCTAATAAACTAGATTCGTAGACGTCATATGAATTAGGATCAAATCTGTCCAAGTATCCACTCTTCGAAAGTGTGGATATACGAGTCTTGTTAATGTGTCCTAGACAACAATGCCACAAATAAGTCTCATCTGATTAATTCAGTTTGAGCCTTTTGTTTGTCATATTATATGTTTGAGATTCATTTATATTCAAAATATAAAGACTATTATTAACATCTGATGTACATATCAAAATGTTATCTTTTATACAAAACACCAAGTGTTCCGGAATACAAAGGTATACCCGCAACGGGTTAAATAAAATGAAGAGATGATGTTCTCAGTCAAACAAGGTACGAAATAACAGTCACCTAATGTAATTACATGGCCCAAGGGCATATACAAAACATAGGTCCCAATGGCCAAAACAGAGACTCTCGTCCCGTTTCTGACTCGTAGGTCGATCTCGTCTAAAGCCAGTCTCCTGCTAATCAGCAGATCCTGTACATCAGTACATATGTGAGTACCATATCCAGAATCAAAAATCCAATTTTTAAAACTAGTAGTGGACATGTTTGTAACAAACATACCTGAAGCTGGAGCCTTGCCCGCCTTCACTTCCTTCAACTCCGCCTTGTACTCACGGCAGTCACGCTTCCTGTGACCCTGTTTCCCACAATGTAGGCAGACATCTTGGGATATGTCATTAGTCTTCCCAGAAGACTGTGATGATTTAGCCTTGCCCTTTTTCTTCCTTTTCTTCACACCCACAGAAGCCTTCGGCCAAGCCTTGGACATCTGGGATGTCGAAGTAAGGTGCGCCTCGCGCTTCTTGCCCTTCAAAAGTTCTGGCTCTGCTTCTTTCAGCATTGCCATTAACTCTCCAAGAGTCTTTTCTTGGTTCATCATGTTGTAGTTCATGACTAACCCGCCCCAGCAGTCAGGCAGAGACTGTAAGATCAAATCTATAAAAGTCTCGACCTCGAAGGTTATGCCCAGCTGACCTAGCTGCTCGATGTCAGCAATCATCTGTGACATATAGTACTCGACAGATATACCCTCTGACAAACGCGAGCGAAAGAGCTTCTTTTGCAATTCGTACTTCTGAGATCTAAGTTAGATCTGTGAAGATCCTTCAATTTCAACATCATACTATAAGAATCCAATCCTTTGTTCTGACGATGAAACTGAGGAGTCATTGCGGCAAGCATGAAGGATTGAGCACTAGAGTTATCATCACGATGAGTCTTCCAAAACTTATGCTCTACTATTTGCTCAACTCCGGGCTCAGGCCCGAGAGGTTTCTCTATGACATAGAGTAACTTCTCAGCTCCCAAGACTATCCTGAGATTCATCTACCAATCTAGAAAATGGAGCCGTTAAAGACATTGTCGCCCATGATAATGTCCCTAACACTAATCTTTCCATCCATCTTGATTGTAATAGTCTAACTATCCAATCAACGATTTCGGGTACACTCAAATGCAATGGTTACTATAGTCCAACAATAAAACCAACTACAAATGGAGTAGTTTGAATACAGTCCAACTGTTCAAAGAAAGCAATAATCAATATTAGTCCAACTAATATATTTATAACAACGATAAATAAAATAAAAGAGCGCGTGTAAGTAAGTATTAAATGAAATTGTAAATTTAATACTGGCCTCCCATTATTTTTCGGCGAGCCTCTAACCCTCTGTGGAGTACTCGGGAAACCCAGTTTCCTAGTGGGCTAGGATCCCGTTAAATAATACACAACCTTGACTTTGGCCAACAAGCTGTATGAGACTTAACTAGGTAGATGTCTAAGATCAATTGGATCTCATCCAATTCCTAGATCCGGTAGGAGGACCTCCAAGTCCAAGATATATATCCAATATATATTCCTAACCTTTTCCTTTGAATAAAATAAGCTTGGCTTTGGCTCAACAAGCTTAATGATTCCAGTTAAGCGCGACCCATTGACAGTGGCAAAGCTTCGTAATCCACATCGATGAACAAGAAGTGACCTTGACTTTGGCCAACAAGTCACAACCGCCCAAGACATGCGATATATAACAAAGCTTTCGTAGTAAAAACACATCCGTGATGGACAATGATCTTGAATTTGGCCAACAAACCAATGCCAATCTTGGATCTTGAGAAAGAACAACTTAATGGGAGGAAAACACTTAATATTTAATGAGGGTTTTTTCACGTAAATTGGCAACCAATTATTATCTTTGATTAGGTCTCATCATACACCCTTAAACATGCCTTCTAAAAGTATAATAAGGCGCGAATAAAATTAATAATGATATACGGATGGATATATAATACATTTTATTCCTAGAACAAATCTCTCCATTTCCCCTCTCCCGCTAGCACTTTACAAACTTCTACCCAATTACATAATAATAAAGAAACCTCATTTACATTGAGGGGAATTGGTGAAAAGAGAAATACAATGAGATAAGGAGGTGAAAGGCTGGACACGCAGGTCCAATTTAAATAAATTCCAAATTTACAACAATTTCCAAAATTGCCCCCACCCATCTAATATCCATCGATATACATTATTCAATAAATAAATCCTAGTATTCATACAAAGCATGCTGTCAATCAATCTAATTCAATTAATTAATCTTTGATTAATGACCATCCAATGTTCAAACAACGATTTGATTTGCGCGAGTCCAACTCATTTAAGAATAAATACTCAAAGTAGTATTCTTGAATTATATCGAACTACAATTTAAATCCAATTTAAATTGTATCCACTACTAATTCATTTTTAATTCCAATTCAATAATTACACTTATTTATGTGCCTTAAAGACTTGGATTCCAAATCCAATCCGATTGGGTCTCAAAGGCCCAATTAGCATCCAATGCCAATTCAATTAAAGTCCAATGGGCTTTCAATTAATTTTTAGGCTTGGGATTTGGCAATTATGGATCCAACCCAAATGCCAATGCCCAATTAGGAATCACCATATGCCAAAAATAAATTTAGGTCCATTAGGCCCAATTAAATTTTAAAGGCCCAATAGTCATATTTGGACTTAATGAAAATGATTTTAGGCCCAATTGGATCCAACCCAATTGACCAAAACCAAACTTGGCCCACCAAGCCCATTAGCCTAAATACAACAAATTAATTATACATTATTCCAAATGTCGTATTAATCTAATTAAGTGTCATTAACATAATTAATCAATTAATCTAATATTTCCAAAACACTAATTAATCCAATTAATCATGCTCAATTTCAAATTCATGTCCAACACAAAATTGAAGCAAAATCAACTCATTCCAACATGCTCAAGCTCACGGCAATTGCATAAAATAACATTCAATTTTGATTTCAATCCAATCAAACCAACAATTAACTTTGATCCAATCAAATTTCACAAATCCAATCATGCATAACTCCAAGCTATCATCATCCAACCATAACCAAACAACCAATTTGAAAATTATAAGCTCCAAGCACAAAATCCCCAAATTAAAGTTTAGAATCCTAGAATCAAATCATGCTTAGATCTCGTTCTGATACCATTGTTAGTGTCTTAGACATGCTAAGGATCCTAAATCATGATTTGTGTGTGAATTTATCATGAAATTTTGCAGAAAAAACTTACATTGATCGGTTATGGAATTCGAAATTTCCAACGAATGTAGGAAGCTCCAAGCTTATGTTGAGTTTCAAACTCAAGGGTGAGTTTCCCTATCACCTTCGTTTGACTCCCAAAGTACTAGCTTAACAAATTTTTGCAACAAAAATTTTCCTTGGAGAAGAGATACAATCGGCCATGGTGAGATGGAGAGGAAAAAGGGAAGTGAGAATAGTAACTTTCAAAAAGTGTGTGTGTTTTGTGTTTTAAAGTCCAACATTAATTACCCAACTACACCCATCATGAATAGTGACAAGTGATGTAAGTAAAGTGGGTCCCACCACTTTCAAATTCCAAATTTGAGTTGGCTTACACAACACATTTTGGGCCCGGGTTCGTTAAATCCGATTAAACGAATTTTCCATCGTGACGTAATTAAATCCAATTTAATTAAATAATAATGCCTTGCAAAATTATTACGAAAGTTGCTTACGATTTAATTCTAAATAATCTTTCGCTTGAATTAAAATCCAATTTAATTCCGTATTGAAATCAAATTTCAATTAATATATCCAATATATTATTTTAGCCCAATTAAATAAATTAAATAGTAAAATCGAATTTAACTACTAAATTTACTTTGCCGATTAATTCCAAATAATCGTGTTCTCACTTCTAGATGAATTAATCCCAGATTAATTCTTACCACAATTAATCCCAGATTAATTTTCTCTTTCATAATTAATTCCATATTAATTATTGCCGTAATTAATCCCAGATTAATTTTCTCTCTCATAATTAATCCAGATTAATTCTGTTCGAGTCAAATGTCAACGGTGAATCTTTGGGAAGCGACCCAAAAGATCCCTAGATATGTTGGCAGTACATACCGTCATCAGATTATCCGAATACATGTGTACCTGGTACCACGTTCTCACCGATTTACAAGACATGGTTGGCTTCTAGCAAAGCACCGTGCCTACCCAATTCTCCAGAAATATTCAACGAGGAATATATAATCTATCTCAGGCATAGCATACAATGTATTGCGTAATACGATCCGGTATCGGATGTCATATGCTAGGCCTAGGGCTGGAATTGTGTCTGCCCCGTACGAAGTATATATCGGATCACTAGCAACTAGTCTCTGTAATCGGATAATCATGACCTAGTCATACTATCCCGATAGCTGCAGTATTTAAGAGTACTAGTTCTGTATCCATGCGTGATCATCATCTCCATATGACTGAAGTGATACTTCCATCTTGACAGCACACCCAATACACTACGATTCTCAGTATACCCAGAAGAGGCAGACACATAACCTGTTAAAGCTCCGGACGACCAAAACCAAAGTATACTGATTGTCGCAAGTATTAGCGATGCAAGTCTCAGGTTAAGACCACATACACCTACCCTGATTTGGATTCCCATAGACATATAGCCATACTACCAATAGGATTCCGATGGGTCTATCCAGAGCGAAACTGTTCCCGGTCCAACGGATAATAGAACCTCCTATCACACTTGCATAAGTATCCAATACTTAAATATATGAGAACTATACCGTTAAGCTTCCATAACGCGCACAAGTGTAATACTAGTCTATTCCGCATTATCGATGTCCAGTCTCGATAATACTACGACTAGGGATATTTAATGATTAAACCTTTCATGGATTAATATTGTCTCATATCTTATTAATCCGGTACTAATCATATGGACTTTTATCATTTATATATCCAAGTAATCCAATTAAAAAAATGATAAAAGTGTAATTTCCTTTGTCACATAGTTAATTTGTACAAGAACACCATGTTCTTTACAAATAGTGATGTTGTGGGTCATAATTGTCCAACACTCTGCTTTCCTCCTCTACACTTTTGTTAGGCTTGTGGTTGGGGTGTAGATGAGGTGGCACTGAGAGATGGAAACTTCTCTGCTAGTACCAGATAGTCTCTTTTCAAATGATCCATTTGCCCGCACCGATAACAACCTCTACTGCCAGATCTATAATTTCCAGTATGTGCTCGTCCATAAATTGAACATTGTGGTAGGGTTTTACCAGACTGTGCTACCGAGGGAGAAGAAACTGCATGAGAAACGACACTCTGAGCCAGCCTACGGTCCTGACCCCCTTAAACTGAACCCATGTCTCGGCGTGCCGTAGGCGGAGCTGACATCTGCTGCTGTCTACTAGGGCCACTTTTCTTCGGCCTAGTCCTCTCCTCTGATCTAGATTTCTTTTGAGACTCCATCTCTGCTTGTCTTTCTCTATCTCGCGCTTCAAACCGCAAGGCCGCATCTAGAACTTGGTGTAGGTAGTGATCTCTGTGAAATGAATTGAGCAGAATAAATTATCTCGAAGCCCATTCACCAAACCTCTTCACATTCATTTCCTCAGTATTGATTAGATGTGGGGCATAACATGACAATCATGTAAACCGTATGTCATACTCAGAAACTGTCATCTGCTCGCCATGTACCAGCTGTTCAAACTCTGGGCTATGGCATCCCTGATACTATGTGGCAAAAATCTAGACAAAAAGTTCATACTGAACTCGGCCCATGTCATAGGAGGAGCGTCTCATCGCTGACAATCTCGAAAGGACATAAACCATGTGTTGGCAACATCTCTCAACTGAAAACTGACTAACTCCACTGCCCTCTCCGCAGAACACCCCAACGCTGTGCATATCCGATCTGATTATTTAATGAAACCACAAGGATCAGGGGAGGTCTCTACTCCGAGAAAGTATGAGGATGAAGCTTTCGGAAATCATGTAATGATACCAGTAGTTCTTATCGATGCATGACCTGAACCGTTACTGGAGATGGCTCATGAGGCACAACAGAAGGTCCGGCTCGGAATGTAGTAGGGTCTGACATGTTTGGAGGGGCTACTATTTGGTGAGCCATTGGTACTCCTACTGGTGGTGGTGGTATATGAACGGTGGGTTTTGCAGCTCTCGGCTCTGGACCTGGTGGCTGCGGCTGTCAGGTAATCAACTGGGCTAAAGTTGCCACTGACTGTTGAATCTGCTGCAAGCCCGCAAATACTGGGTCATTGGGCTGGACCATTGGCGCAGTTCTATCTTCCCCACAATACTCTCATGAACTGACTCCACTTCTTGCCCACTATCTGGCTTAGGGGGAGGTACTATTGTTCTCTGTTCCAAATTATTCCTTGAGGCGCCCTACCATGCCTAGGTCTACCCCTTACTTCGGTTCTTCCCTTGGGTGGCATGGAAATCTAAGAAATTAAGAGAGAAAAGAAATAGTCAATTTCAGGTAAAAGAATTATAAGTGATCAGAATGAGACAAGCTTCGAGACAAGGTTAATAGAGTAACATCCACTTATATATAGTAGTACCCCCGAGTATACCACATATACAAGCCACTGCTACTCCATTACTACAGTCACTGACTCCTTAGACCATGCTCTGATACCATCTTAGTAACATCCTCGATACGAGAATTTTACCGGCAAGCAACATAACCACTGTCGCCTAAGCCTCTGACTCTTGTTGTTGGAGTTTTATACAGAATTATAGGGTTGGCGCAGCGGAGCGCGGAAAACTTATTTTTCCAATTTCAAAAATTTTTATTGGAACAATAAATAAACTTATTTATTTAATTATCCAATACTTAAAATTTGAATTTTTAAACCAAGGAATCATATTGTTTTATAATTACCAATTATCCCAAAGTTTTGCAAATTAATTATTTTGGTCATTAAAATGTCAAATACAAATTTTATTAATTTCAAATCAATTCCAAAATAATTTATACATGTCAAATACATGAAATTATAATTTGCAACATAAACCAGAAACTTTTCCAGAATTCCGAAACAGCCCAGAAGTTTCCATAATTACCGTAACTGCCCATAATTTTTATTAATTACAATTTGGCCCAATTTGTTCAAAACACACCAAGATCAAATCCAATCAATCCAAAATTGACATACATCAAATATACATCAAATTATATCATATATGTGAAAATCCCCAAAATTGGAATGGGTTAAGAACCCTAATTTCATAAATTACATTAAATTGAAAAAATTCAATACTTTAATCATCCAATTACCACACCAATCAAGTCTCACCATCATGAAATTAATCAAGAAAAATTATAGGTTAATTATGAATGGCTAATCAACTCTAGAATGGCAACTTTAGTTTCTAATTAATTTATTAAGCTTAATTACACCAATAAGCAAATTAAATTAATCATACATGTGTATCACATCCAACAAGCTTCAAACAAATTTAATTACAAATCCAAAGAGTAGAGACAACATCGTAACAAAATAATTTGAAGTTAAGAATAATAGAAACAATTTCTATTTTGAAGAAAAATGAGAAATACTTACAAATTTCAAAAACTTTCTCTTTTTGGTTTGTTTCCTCAAAAGCTCTCAACTCTCTTTGTAATCTTTTGTTAAACTTGTTTAAGTGTGAAAAATGAAACAAAATAATTTTGATATACCATTCCCACAATGGCCGAATTTTTCTCCAAAAATAAAACAACAATTATTTTATTTTTGTTGGATTTTCATTGGCACACATTTTGGCTTAATTAAAGTAACACTTTAACTTTAATAAAGTTATAAAAATGTGTTCCAATAATAACATGCCATTTCTTAAAGAAATCATTAGAAAAGATATTTAATTTATTAATTAATTTAATTATTTAATAATTAAATAATAAATATAAATATCTTAAATATATGTATTATATTTACAATAAATATCTCAAATACATATATTAATGATATATATCAAATATCACAATTTGATATTTTATTAATGTGTATTTAATAAAATCAAGTATTAAATACAAATACACATTAATTCAGAAATGACTGTTAGGTCCCGATTACATGTATTTTTTCGTTTAACCGTTAACCTAGTTATAAATAATCAGTATTATTCATAACATTTGCCCTAGTGCTCTACGAGTATATTTCATTAATAGACTCTATAGATTCAAGCATATCCGTCACGAAATCAAATTTCGTGTCCATAATTCACCCACCCGTAAATTTTGACGAACACAGATAAACTCTCTGAATCATACAGGTCGAGGTCACTACAAACGTATAATCCCTCCGTCACAAGTATCCAGATTATTCCAGAGATATAGACACAAACGTCAAATCTCTATAGATATAATCAAGTCGTCGTTTCTTTTAGCAATCTCTCAAAAAATACTTAGAACTAATTTCTACAGTGTACCACGGGCCCATGGATTTAACAGAATGCTAATTCCATATTGAATACCTATGCTATGTACACAGAGCTGACAGATCTTTTCTTGATACACACAGGATATCCTGAGCATCAGTCCACACCCAACGAACATTCGAAGGTCTGATCTAAATAGATCGGTGACGTGACTGCCATCTAAGTGTGGAGGATAACTCAGATATCCACAGTGGTATCTCAAGTTAAAGAATCATTATGCTCACTCAACCCGAGAAGATTCTCATTGACGTTGTTGTACCATCCATTAAGAATCTTCGGTGAGTCATTTAGTGTTTATCCGCTATAAACACCTACACGTCTATACGAGTCTTCAAGACTCATGACTCACTGAGAAACCATCGGAATCCAATATACGATATGTACCAGTCTCAACAGGTTTACTTTACTGACCAAGTAGTGTAAACCTTGACCGGGAACTATCTAAGAATGACAACGCCATGCTACAACTCAATGTCAATTGAGACGCTTTTACAACAATATCATAACTAATCATTCTAGAGTCGGTTACATCTTTACCATATTAAATAATAAGTTATATAAAAGAAACTTTTCATTTTATTCATAATAAAATTACATAAGTATTTACAAGGAAATACATAATAAAATTGGCGCTCAGAGCACCAACCCTAACACTTGTATTAGAACGTTTTCTCTCATCTTAATGCTATGCAATGTTACTCAATCATACATATAATTAAATAACTTAAATAAGCTTAATCGTGAGATCATGAAACCAAACGTATGCATATATACATATCTGAAAATATTATAATATGTATACAACATCAAGCACAAGTCAATGATACAATAAAATGACATCCATAAACTATATTCTACATGAACATAGATCTGGTAAGGTGGACCCGATGACTAGTGACTGCAGAGTAACACTTATCCTCGAACTGGATCTCCAAAAGCGGCACGTGGCTTACCAAAAGAAAGAATCCTGCAAAGAACTGGGAAGTGGTGGGGGTGAGTCCTGAGGATCTCAGTGAGTGGAGCTACAAAATAAGAAACTGAATCAGTATATCTGAGCAAAATCATTTATCCTTAAAATGCTTTTGAACATTTTATTTAAAAGCTGGTTCTTTTCTTTAAAACTGAGAAAAGCCTTTTCTGAAAACTTTCTTTGAAGAATATCTCTGGTACAATGGAAAACTTGACGCATGGGGGCATTACGTATCGATGTCCCCCCATATGCCCAACTGGAGCCAGAAGTGAAAATCCATGACTTTGGGGAGTTACGTATCGCCGTCCCCCAAAACATGCTACTCATGTCCCTGAAACTAGTGGTCTTGGGGCGTTACGTATCGTTGTCCCCTAAGCCACTAAACTAGAGCCGGTAGTGCTGATCCATGCTACTACTTGACCCTGAAACTAGGGTTTAGGGGCATTACGTATCACCGTCCCCTAGCTCTGAACTATGTGTGCACACATTCTCTGTCCATCAATTCTATAAGAAAGAGCTGAGGTGAGTTTTTCCCCATGCCTCGAAAAACTTCATAATTCTCATGCTTTTAAACTTTAAGATTTCTAAACTTATTTTTACAAGAAATAACTGATAATCAATAAGGCTAACGCCCTAAAACATTTAAAATAAATCTGAAACAATAACAAGTGAACTCAAATCAACTTTGAAAGAAAAACCATCCACTCACAGATTTGAAGTCCGATCAAACTCTCTTCACATCGCTGGGGGCGAACGCGGCGCCTAATAAGTATCTATATAGAATACACAGGGTTAAAATCATAAATTACAAAAATACGATTCGAAATCAAATTAAGCTCATTAACCTAGTTGGATTACTCCCTTAGAATATTTCTATCCCTCAAAAGAAATGTAAAATGAAATTCAGACTCTTAGTTACGCGTCGCATCTTTCGAAAAAAAATTCTGGTTTTTTGGGCTCGCGTCGTGACGCGCCCGTGAAAATTGATTGCACGTCTCTGCCTCATTCGTGTCGCGACACAAGCTTGGCGCATTGCGACGCGCTCTCTATTGTAGGACCAGATTTTACTTCTCCAAGGTTATCCCTAAATCTCATTCCATTTCCACACAACAACTTCAATTCATCAAATACCATCATATAACACTCCCTAACATCTTATCACCACAAAATCCCATCAACTTAATGCCCTAACTAATATGAGATATCAAAATTTACCCAAACATGAACTTCATAATCAAACAATCATCACTATTCAAATTTCCACTAATCATCAACATACTACTATCATCAAACCATTAAAACTCAAAGCATCAAAGTTTGGGTCATGTCTTACTTACCTTAAATCTAAGCCTTTCTTCTCTAATGGGCTTTCCCAAGCTTATTCTTTTCCTCCTAGGGTTGTTTGGTGATGGTAGTTCTTGATTTTTCTCCTTAGGGTTTTGTAAAGGAAAGTGAAATTGCTCATTCTTCAACCTCTCAACTCCACGCCCAAATGAGAAAGAAATTGTCAATTTCTTTGTTACTTCATCTTTTTACAATACAAGAAGTTAGAAGATTTTTCTAGACATTTAGACAACACTTGGGCTTACAAATTGGGCCAAGTATAAGCATATGTATATTAAGCCTACATTCTTTTTAATTATTGCAAGAGGGCTCAAGATTCAGTTAAGTTTGATTTAATAAAGAAAATAGGCACTCCTTTAATCTACACTTTGGCTCATTAATTACCAACAGGCCCATTAGGCCCAAAATGAGTAGGGATCCCGGGGTTCAAAGTCGTCTTACGAAGATAAAATGGGTCGTTACAAACCTAAGTTCTACATCAATATGACTCATATGAGACATCAATATTGTGCTGCAGTTACTGAGTTGTCCAAGTATTTTAGGATAAAATCCAAAATATTATGCAAACAACCGCAAGTACAACACTAATATCAAAACTTCTAATCTATAAGGTCAATATTCAACATATATGTCAATACTTCATAAGTTTCAACTAATTCCACTCACACAGTAGAATCATCTATGACACTCACATTGTATATTTTTTGACTATATATGATGTAGAACATCTAACGTCACAATTAGACTCAAAACTAATATGACTCGAATGGTTAGAGACTATATTCTTTATGAATAAGAAACTCATTTTTAATATCTCAAAGATAATAAAGAACATGTTTCAAGATCCATCCTATGGTCTACAGCGAAATAGCTCGTAATAATTACGATTAAATTGATATCTTTAATCGCACACAATACAGTATTCATTATGCTATCATTTTATGATGCATAAGATTGACTAGACATTCTAATCAATTTCCCTTTCGAATAAGGAATCATCATTTACGAAAAATGAATATTATACCTAAGAGACAAACTAATTGTCTAATAGTTATACTAACTGTCACACAGATAGTCATATTGTGTCGTTTATTAGATCATATCTAATGCATAATTAATGGGAGTATCTCACAAGTCTCATAGTTTTATATCATATATAAAACATTATATTGAATATAACAGAGACTACTCACACTACAGTCACATAGAAAATAAGACTTAGGTAAATATTTTACCTCATAAACATCATATTATTACCTTAATAATGATAATGTCGTTAGGATATACAAAACTATAAACAAATTTGTATGCTCCCACTAGTACTACAATCACATATGCATTCTTTACGCCTTGATAGAATCATATAATCTGACTCATTTCAAAATTAGATAACATACTTTCGAAAAGTTTATCTGAGTCTACAACAGGCTCTATAAGCTAGTATGCCAAACTGCGATCTTAACAGAATAGAAACTCCATGGCCATTCTAGAACGGAATGCCACTTTGCATCCCTAGCCAAAATATACAATTTAGTATTAACATTAACTAACAGATCTTTAATTATCCAATTAGTGCTATTAGAGATAAATTTCCTCAGGATCTACAATAGATTGCTGAGTATAACATTTCTCACTACCATACCATAAAGGTCAAACTTTTAATAAACTCATTTTATTTTTGCTGCGCAAACCATGTAGGAAATCAATTTACCACACGACGGAAGAGACATTAGGCACCAGGATCGACCTTGAAAATTTCTTTATGTCATTTCCCCTCTTAACCCGAATATGGATCAGATCTTATTTACTTGTTTTTTTATAAATAGTAACAATTTTACTATTCATGTTATAGTCTTGCGGTTACTTACAGTCATGCTATAGTGCACGCATTTACTGTTCCATGCTACAGTGTCACAATTACTATTCACTACTACAGTCTCCGGTTACTATTCACTGCTACAGTACCATAAATTCTGCTCACTATGTTAAATATTCTGCAACAATTATGAGTGTTTTTAACTTTCGAAACAGTCTAAAGATAACCCCGAATCACCCTCGAAGAATAATGGGAAGATGGTTTTATCAACACCACTCGACCTTCCGTGCTATTCTTATTATTAATAAATTGATGTATGAGCTTCACTCACAATCTTTAATCTCTAAACTCTTTTGAGAAGAAAAAATATTATCACATAATTTTTCTTCTTTTTATTTTTCTTTCAACACTTGAGAGAAAAGAAGATGAACAATGTGGCTAGATATTTTTTTCAAAAATGAGACTTTTTTAATCAAAAAACTTTTGCTTTTATATGCTAGGGTTTAGGTTAACATAATTATAATATAAATTACCATTATATCCCTAAACTCTTGATCATTTTTTGCCAAACTTTTAAAATTTTATAACAACAAAATTCATAGTTAAATATCTTCATAATTAAGACATTAAACCTCCACTTTAATACATATTTTGTAATTCATTTTGAAATAATATGTATTTATATCAAATATTAATACACATTTTGAATCAAATAATTATTAAATTATCAAATAATTTAATATTTACAAATATAAATATATATGATTATCTCATAATCATTAAATAATGAAAATATTATATTAAACTTATTTAATATAGTTTTCAAGTGTGACTTCAATTAATAATCACATTAATATTTTTAACATAATCTATTATTATGCATATGAGTTCATAATTCGACTATCCGATTATGATATGATTTGTTATAGTATATCGAGTTAGCACGAGGATCAAATTGACTTGCAGCTCTGAGCTCCAATAATCTGAGAGTATTACTTAAAACTCTTTAATCAAATATTCTGAATTATTAACTTTAGTTTATTCCATTAAAAACCTAATACTGCACTCTCGTTACTATATATATATTTTATACCAAAACTCATCGGCGTCCACCGATATAATCACTGCATACAGATTGACTCTCCATAAATATCTCATAATTAGAGCCGGGTCATAATATTCGTTATACTCCAATTATTTTTTGTCATAAGTACAATTGATTCTTTAATGGGCGATTTATTCATAACTATTATGAATATTAATCTTTCTATTTGTAATAGAAAGACTTGAGCGCTCTAACCGTTCAAGTACCGAATCAACCCTTAAGAAAGATACTCATCTATTTCTTACAAGAAGGAGTCCATATCTGTGTAAAACGTCTCCAGCTACACACCAAACTATGTCCCCAAAGTACGTAGCTATTGGTCAGGATTTCTTCTCCAACCTCACCTCTGTAAATCAAATGATATAGATTGCCATGCATGAGTTCGTAGTACACTCAAGATTCAAATCTACCCATATATGATCATCTATTAGACTAATATAAATTTCTTTGTTTAACGAATATTAAAAGAAATTCATTTTCGCTTGTTCCAGTCCTATATGATTGCATCATATAATATGCCTTCATTCCTATGTCATCACATGAACGAACGCGGATCAAAGTCGTCATATAATACGAAATAGACCCCAGCTGTAAATAAACCACAAAAAATGCTTGTCTTTGTTTGCTCTTTACGAAATATTTAGGATTACTAATTTCAAACTTAAATAATCTTGTGTATAATACTTATACACTTTCAGTTTGAAAATACATTTAGAATCCAATGTTCAAACAACGATTTGATTTGCGCGAGTCCAACTCGTTTAAGAATAAGTACTCAAAGTACGAATTCTTGAATTATACCGAACTACAAATTTAAATCCGATTCAATTTGTATTCAATACTAATTCTATATTTAATTCCAAATTAAATAATTACACTTTTAATGTGCCTTTACGACTTAGATTGTAAATCTAATCTTAATGGGTCTCAAAGCCCAATTATCATCCAATGTCAATTTAATTAAAGTCCAATGGGCTTTCAATTAATTTATTAAGGCATGGACTTTGGCAACCAAAGCCCAATAAGGAATCACCATTTGCCACAAAATTAATTTTGGCCCATTAGGCCCAATTAATTATTTAAGGCCCATTTATTATATTTGGACTTAATGGAATGGTTTTAGGCCCAATTTGGATCCAATCCAATTGTCCTAAACCAACTTGGCCCAACCAAGCCCATTAGGCCCAAATACAACAACTTTTAGCCCAATTCCAAATTAAGCCTAACTAATTAAATTTTAATATTCCAAAAATCACAATTTAATTAATTAAAGTGTATTGCACTAATTAATTATTTAAATTAACATTTCCAAAACATCAATTTAATTAATTAATCATGCATTATTATATTCAACACACGTCCAACATTATTGAAACAAAATCAATTCATTTTCATGCTTCTTTGGTCACGGCAATCAGGGATTTTTTTCATTAATTTTGATTTCAATCCAATTAAATCACAAATCAATTTATCCATGCATTTTAAACACATCCAATGGTTTAAAAAATAAAAAATCACCATGACCTAGGGTTCTTAAGTATTCGGCCAAGCCTAAGCATTTAGAGAAAATTAATCCAATTGAATTTTCTTCAAATTGATCATGCACAACTCTAAGTTAACATTATATAAGCATACTCAAACAAACAATTTGATCCAAACATGCTTAAATCAAAAATACCCAAATCAAGAATATAAACCCTAAGTTCAATTTCATGCTCAATAAGGCTCGGATACCATTGTTTGTCTCTAAGATCATCCCTAGAACATTTAAAGCATGATATAATGTGAATACAAAAGAAAAGTATAGCGGAAATATATTTACAATGATCGGAAGAGAGGATGTGTTGATAACAAAAATTTTCCTTCCTTGAAAGTCTCCAAGCTTTCTTTGATGAGGTTGTGCTCCAAGCTATGAGTGATTTGAGATTCCAAGCTCAATGGGAAAGGTTTCCCTATCACCTATGTATGATTCTTCAAGTGCTAGCTTTGGAAATTTTGCTACAAAATTTCCTTGTTCTTCATTGTAACTCTCGGCTTTTGGAAAGAAAAGAGAGGAATAGAGTTTTTGATTTTTTTTGGTGTTAAGTTGTTGTAATGATTTTCAAAAAAATCAAATTACCTTTTACCAAAACCAAGTTTGGTAAATGTCATCCCAAAAAACAAAAGGTGTCTTACAAGTTACCTAAAAAATCTTCACAACTTCCATCACCAAAAAGTGACGAGAATGACAAGTGATATGACTTGTGATGTGACTTATGGGCCCCACTTTAATTCAAAATCCGAGTGGGCCCGCAAACACACCTTGGGTTCGGGTTCGTTAACTCCTAATTAACGAATTTTCCGTTGCGACGTAATTAAATCAAATTTAATTAAATAATTATGCCTAGCAAAATTACTATTAAAGTCGCTCGCGAATTAATTCTAAATTAATTCGTTCGCCCGAATTAAAATCTAATTTTAATTCTGTTATGAAATTTAATTTCATATAATATATCGAATATATTATTTAATCGATTAATTCCGAATTAATCGTTCTCTCTTTTATTTGAATTTTATCCCAGATAAATTCTCGCCGTAATTAATCCTAGATTAATTTTCTCTCTCTTATAATTAATCCTAGATTAATTATGTTCGAGTCATACGTCATCGGTGAATCTTCGTGAATTGACCCATGAGATTCCTGGATATTTGGCAGTAAATCCGGTCGTCGGACTATCCGAACACGTGCGTACCTCGTACCACATTTTTACTGTTTTACGAGACATGGTTGGCTTCTAGCAAAACACCGTGCCAACCCAATTCTCCAGAAATATTCTTAAAGGAATATATAATCTATAACAGGCGTAGTATACATGGTATTGCGTATTTCGATCTAGTATCAGATGTCACATAAAAGGCTTGGGGTTGGAATAGTGTCTGCCCTGTACGAAGCATATATCAGATCACAAGCAACTGGTCTCTATAATCAGATAATCATGACCTTGTCATATTATCCCGATAGTTGTAACAAAATAGAGAACCGGTTCTGTATCCCTGCGTGATCATCATCTCCATATGACTGAAGTGATACTTCCGTCTTGAGATCACACCCAATACACTACGATTCTCAATAAACCCAGAATAGGCGTACACAGAACCTGTTAAAGTCCCGGATGACCAAAACCAAAGCGTATTGATTATCGCAAGTACTAGCGATGCAAGTCTCAGGTTAAGACCAAATACACCTACCCTGAAGCGGATTCCCATAGACACATAGTCATACTACCAATGGGACTCTGCGTGGTCTATCCAGAGCGAAGCTGTTTCCGTACCATCGGTAAACACAACCTCCTATCACACTTGCATAAGTATCCAATACTTAAATATATGAGAACTATACTGTTACGCTTCCATAACACGCACAAGTGCAATACTAGTCTATTCTGCATTATCGATGTCCAATCTCAATAATACTACGACTAGGGATATTTATTGATTAAACCTTGTGGATTGATATTGTCTCATATCTTATAATCCGGAACTAATCATAAGGACTTTTATCATTTATATATATCAGTAATCTAATTACAAAAAAATGATAAAATGCAATTTCCATTGTACATAGTTAATTTGTACAAAAAACCACAATGTCTTTTACAAATAGTGACGCTATGGGTCATAATTGTCCAACACACGAACTGTCCAAATGATATTGGGGCTGACCTGGGCAGTCCCCATATGCATTCGTCGGTCGGTTCGGCCGAAAACGCGTTTTATACTATTTTGGTAAAGGTTTCACGGTGTTTCTATATTATTTATGTTGTTATTTGATATCGAATAAATATTTTTAGGTTAAATATAAATGAATTATTAATATTGGATATTGAATAATTTATTCGTAAGTTTAAAAATTTTAAACTACGATTTCGCCCGAACAACGCTTCTTCCGCTGCGCCACCCTGATAAAAACCCCAACACCAATACCTACACATCTATATAAGCTTCCATAGCTCATCGTACATCTAGTTAAACCATTGAAACTCCAATTCCAATATACGACATGTGCTAGTCTTCTAGGTTATAAGAATTCGACTATATTCCAAAACCAACGACAATGAATATTTACTTTAAGAATAGTTTACAATAGTAATATTTATCCCAATATCAGACCATCTAATCTCCAGTATTACAACAAGACTATTATAAGGTCGATGTCATTCTTAGCAAATTATACATCAATCTAATATGCATAATGACAGTACCATTAATAAGGTATGAAATGAAAATATAGTTATTTTATTAATAAATAATAAAATGTATAATACATTATTCGGATTGGCTCTCCAAGCACTAACTCCAAAAAACTCCCACTTGCTTAGTGCCAAGCTGGATGGTACCGCAGTCTCATCTCCTCCATATGTTTATCGAATAACTAAGTAGATAAGGCCTTTGTAAGCAGGTCTACTATGTTGTCTAGTCCTTGAACCTTCAAGACCACTATGTTTTTTCGTTCAATAATCTCCCTAATTACGCATTATTTCCTTTCCACATGCTTACACTTGGAATGCGCCCTCAGCTCCTTAGCATGCACAATGAATTCTCTATTATTACAGTGCAATGGGATTGAATCCGCAATACTAGGCACAACGCCAAGTTCTGTGATAAAATTTCTATTCTAAACAGCTTCTTTAGTAGCTTCTGAAGACGCTATAAATTCCGCCTCAGTGGTGGAATCAGCTATTGAGCGTTGCTTTGAACATCGCCAACTAACCGCACCACCATTAAAGGGTAAATATGTATCTAGATGTACCCTTAAAATATTGCAAGATATGTTTCATGGTTGTCCAATGATCATTACTTGGATCAGATTGATATCAGCTAGTCACACTGACCCCAAAACTGATGTCAGGCCTTATACATATCATAATATACATTATGCTTCCAATACAAGGAGCATATGGCAAGTTAGACATCATAACTTTTTATTCGTCATTCTGAGATGCCATTTTCTTCAAAAGATGTATGCCGTACCAGAAAGATACATTTTCTGCCCTATAGTTGGTAAAACTATATCTTTCTAACATCTTATCTATATACGTCGATTGCAACAACCATATAAGCTTCCTAACTTTATCCTGGTAAAGCCTTATACCTATTATATGGAGGCTTCACCCATATCTTTCATTTAGATGTTCTTGCAAAGGTAGGCTTCACACTTTGCATCAACCCTATATCATTTCCAATGATAAAAATGTCATCTACATACAAGACTAGGAAAATTATCATGCTCCCACTAACTTTCTTATAAACACGTGGTTCTTCTTCGTTCTTGATGAATCTAAATATTCTAATTATCTCATCAAAACGACGATTCCAGCTTTGGGATGTCAGTTTAAGTCTATAAATAGACTTTTGGAGCTTACAAACCAAGTTTGAAGTCACACTGGATACGAAACCCACTGGTTGTTCCATATAGATATCCTCTTCAAGGAATCCATTTAGGAAAGCGATTTTCACATCCATCTGTCATATCTCATGATCGTGATATGCAACAATGGCTAAAAGAATCATAATGGATTTTAGGATGGCTACTGGTGAAAATTTTTCCTCATAGTCAATCTCAGGATGTTGACTGTAACATTTCGCTACCAATCGGGCCTTAAAGGTTTCCACATTTCCATCAGGCCCTCGCTTTCTTTTGTAAACCCATTTACAACCAATATGTTTAACTTCTTCGGGAAGTTCAACTAAGTCCCAAACTTGATTATCATGCATAGAATACATCTCGGATTTCATGACTTCCTGTCATTTTCCCTAATCGATATCTAATATTGCTTCTTTATACGTAGTCGGATCTGTTTCCTCTATGAGGAGAACATCAAGGCTCACATCAGATGTCAAAAATAATCTCTCATAAGGCCTTGATATTCTATTCGACTTACGTAGAACCTGAGTTGTAGATCCTTCACCTAGTTGGATCTCTGGTTCCATCTCAGGTTCCTTATTGTTGGGATCAAACTCATCAAGTTCAATCTTTCTACAATTTCCACTTTCTCTCTAAAATTCCTTTTCAAGAAAAATGATAAAACGAACGTAAAATATATTTCATTGCTCAGAATCGTAGAATTGATATCCCATGGAATTATCAGGATATCCAATGAACCTATATTTATACCATTTGGGTGTTAGTTTATCTCGCTGCGAAATTCTAATATATGCAGGACAACCCCAAATCTTTATGTATGTAATACTTAGATTTCTACTGAACCATATCTGATAGGGGGTCATAGAAACAACTTTCGATGAAACCCTATTAAGTATATGGGCAGCAGTAAGTAAAGTAAAGGTAATAAGGAAGATCTGTATAGCTCATCATTGATCGCACCATATCCAATAAAGTACGATTTCTATGCTCAGACACATCATTCTGTTGAGGTGTTCCTGGTGGCTATATTGGGTAAGAATTACATTCTTCCTTAAATAATTTTTAAATTCTTCACTCATGTATTCACCGCCTTGATCTGATCGAATGCACTTGATGAATTTATTGGTTTGTTTTTCTACTTTGTTTCAGAATATTTTGAACTTGTCAAATATTTTCGATTTATGTATCATCAAAATAGTCATAACCATATTTAGACTTATCATCGATCCTAAAATATAGGATTTCACCTTCAGGTTATCATCATTCCATTTTATAAAAGTTTCTCACTCTTCAGGAGTGGAGTTAGGATCGATTTCAACAGGAAATGGATTGATAGTTACATAAGTCAACTTTTCAAACTCCAAGACAAGGCGGATGTTCATTTATCAATCGAAATAGTTCTCGGCTCATTTTAGTTTATTAGAATCCAAAAGTCTCATCAATAGATTTGTGGCAGCCATCTAAAAGAAAATATTTTAAATAGCAGCAAAATATTTTTCATTTTAAAATAATAACACTAATTGATTATGGAATTTTAAATTTATTAGTGTCTTCCCACTACTTTACGTAATTCCGTAATCTCCCTTAATGGAAAAATAGAAATTTGACTATCAAAATTTCATAGCGGGAAGTGGATCCCATGACATTTACTCCAGCCTTACACTAATGATGATCTTGGCCTTTATAAACTCATTAGGTAGACCTCCAAGGTCAATCACATTCATGTGACTTCTAGTTTGGTCCTGAACCGTTTCTTATCCTCACACTAATGATGATCTCGGATTAAGAAATTTCCAGGTATATACTTGTCAATATGCACTAATAAGCTTTGTATGTACACCATCACACTAATGACGATATTTATACATCAATATAATATGCATAATGATAATACCATTAATAAGGTATGAATTGAAAATGTAGTTATTTTATTAATAAATAATAAAATACATAATACATTATTCGGATTGGCGCTCCAAATACCAACTCCAACAACAAATATATATATGTGTGTGTATGTGTGTGTGTGTGTGTTTTTATTTACTTTAAATAACAAAATACATATATTAATGATATATGTCAAAAAAATCATATTTGATAATTAATCAATATGTATCTAATCAAATTATGTATTAAATAAAAATACACATCAATTAGGAAATGATCAAATGCTCTTACACATGTGTTATTCTATTTAACCGTTAAACGATTCGAATTATTTCATTTAATCTGAAAAAATATTTTGAATAATATGTATTATTCATAACGCGTTGCTCAAGTGCTTAACGAGTACACTTCGTATTGTGAGAATTTCTAAGTTCAGGTTTATCCATCACATAATCCAATTTCGTGTTCATAATTCACCCACTCAAAAATAATGACGATCACAGATAATCATGTTAAACTATACAAGTTGAGGTCATTGCATACATATAACACCTTTGTCAAAAACTAACCATATTATGTTAGGGTTATATATGGGAAAATCCCTAGGGTATAATACAGTCAACTTATAAATTTATGATCTCTTTATAACACTCAAAACTCGCTTCCGCAGTGTACCATGGTTTTAACAAATCACAAACACGTGCAGGATAACTATGTCCTATACACAAGACTGACAGATTATATCTGATACTCACAGGATATCATGAGCATGAGTCCACACCCAATGAACAAGTGAAGGTTTGATCTAAATAGATCTTGACGTGACTACCATCAAAATATGGAGGATAACTCATATATCCACAGTGGTATCTCAAGTCGAATGACCACTATGCTACTCGAATCGAGAATATTCCTATTGATATTGGTGTATCATCTATTAGGAAATCTTCGGTGAGCCGTTATTTGTTTATCAAATAAATAGCTACATGTCTATACGAGTCTCCCGAGACTCATGGTGTTGGGGTTTTAGGGCAGGAGCAGCGGAAGCACGCGGTTCGGGCGAAATCGTAACTTTAAAACTTTTAAAATTACCAAATAAATTATTCAATATCCAATATGAATAATTCATTCATATTTCACCTAAATATATTTATTCGATATCAAATAACGCATAAATAGGTTAGAAACAACTAGGGATATTCCCAATACCCAACTTGTGGATGGGCTATATGTACATGTATTTGTAATATTTTCATTAATTAATAAAATGACAATCTTTATTAAACGTGTCTTACATAACTTATATGAATCATCAACACTGTAATAAATCCCTTGGAGTAATAAGACGATGGCTTCCACGCCTTATGAGAATCATTACTCTTAAGTGTTCATAGTCATAGTTTTATGAATAATCTGGGCGTTCACAAAGCGGAGAGACTAGCATGATGATATGATCCACCCTTAAGTGGGGTAGCCGATCTCATAGGCTACTAACAGAGATCCGTCCGCTTGGTATATCACATGGATGTATGAGTTGCTCGTGTCCATCGAACTAACCGCCGAAAGTGTTCATATGGAGTGTTTATCCCATGTGTCTGTGAGAACTTTCATGTATCGATTATATGACTAGTCCTTAGACTTGAGGTCTTTACAATCTTATGTGTGTATCAAATAACTTTGACATTATCCTTCCCCGGTTCAAAAGATCCGGTTATAAGGGTATGATTGGGTCATTTGTTGAAACACATTAAGTTTGTAAAGATACAACAAATAATCGCCACTCTCTCGGATAATAGTTTCTTATAAGAGTAGTATTCCAGTTCGCGGGTTGATATGTGTGATCAGTGCTTGAGATTGTGGCCACAGCGGAAGAATCATGTGAGATTCTAGGGTTAGCACGATTCATGACACTATCAACATCATAACTTTGACCATATAGGTAGACACTTTTCGTACCCTAGGTCAATAGGTGGGGATACAGTGAGGCGAGAAACCGTATCATATGTAAATCGCATACAGAATGGGTATATATATCTTTCATTCTCATTTGGGGGCCTTGGCATGTTGCTAGATGTCAACCTTGGTCATTGAAATCGAACGACCATCTGATCGGAGGATAATTTATGTTCGATTAAATTATCACGATTCATTTCATGTCCAACTTGAGGGGAACCCAAAAGGTCACACACAACAAAGTCGAATTCAATGGTTAATAGTGCACAGTACAAATATAACAGCATATATGATTGCTGTAGGAATTGTTCATAAATGGTTCAATATGTTTAATTATTGAACAGATCATTTATGAGATTCCATAGTGGCTTAGGGATTGGTGAATGACGATAGGGGTACTTTGGGAATTGGAAAAAAAATTAAAATTAAAAGAAAATACTATTCACGTGAATAGTAAAAAAAAATTTTGTTATTTGTTTTGTATTCAAATTCGGCCCAAACTCTTATTAGGGTTTTATAATCTCATTAAACCACTAAATTAAGATCCAATTATTGGACAATTATGACCATAGCGTCACTATTTGTACAAATCATGGTGTTGTTGTACAAATTAACTATGTGACAAAGGAGATCGCACTCTTATCATTTGTGATTAGATCAACTAGATGTATAAATGATATGAGGTCCTTATGATTTGTTCCTAGATTGAGAATGATATGAGACAGTATCAGTCCACGAAGGATAAATCATTAAATATCCATAGTCAGAGTATTATCGAGATTGGACATTGATAATGCGTAAAAGACTAGTATTACACTTGTGCGCGTTGTGAGGGCATAACATCATAGTTCTTATATATTTGGGTATAGGATACTCATGCAAGTGTAATAGGAGGTTGTGTTTTACCGATGGTACGGGAAACAGCTTCGCTCTGGATAGACCCCCTCGGAATTCCATTGGTAGTATGACTATGTGTCTATGGAAGTCCGAAATCAGGGTAGGTGTATTTGGTCTTAACAGGTTATGTGTACGCCTCTGCTGGGTATATTGAGAATCGTAGTGTGTTGGGTGTGATGTCAAGATGGAAGTATCACTCTAGTCATATGGAGATGATGATCGCGTAAGGATACATAACTGGTTCTCTAAAGGGTTGCAACCATCGGGATAATATGACTTGGTCATGATTATCCGATAATAAAGAGACTAGTTGCTAGTGATCCGATATATGCTTCGTACGGGACAGACACTGTACCAGCCCCAGGCCTTGCATGTGATCATCCGATACTGGATCAAAATATGCAATACTACGTATACTACGCCTGATATAGATCACTATATTTCTGTAAGGATATTTCTGGAGAATTGGGTAGGCATGGCGCTTTGCTAGTAGCCAACCTTGTCTTGTAAATCGGTACAAATGTAGTACTAGGTACTTACGTGTTCGGATAGTCCGACGACCGAATTTACTGCCAACATATCCGGGGATCTCATGGGTCACTTCCCAAAGATTCACCGATGACGTATGACTCGCACTATATTAATATGGGATTAATTAGATGAGAGAGAAAATTAATCTGGTATTAATTGCAGAGATATTTTATCTGGGATAAAATATCATTTAAAGAGAGAGAACGATTAATTTGGAATTAATCGATAAAATAATATATTTTATAAATTATAAGAAATTAGATTTCGACGCGGAATTAAAATCGGATTTTAATTCGGGCGAACGAGTTAATTTAGAATTAATTCATTATCGATGTGAATAGTGATTTCGCTAGGCATAATCATTTAATTACATCGCAACAGAAAATTCGTTAATTTGGAATTAGCGAACCCGAGCCCGAGATTATTTGCGAGCGTATTCGCATTTCAAATTCGAGTGCGGCACGCAAATCAAATCAAGTGTCAAATCATTAGTCGCATCAAGCGTCAAATCATTAGTCACTTTGAGTGATGTGACAACTTGTCATTTGATTTGATTGATTGATGGATTGATGGGGGAGTTGGCAAGCATTTAAGGCTTGACTTTTTGAAAATCAAAAAGTGGTATATGTTTAATTAATTTTGGAAATCAATTATGACAAACACAACTCTCTCTCTCTCTCTCACAATCTTCATCTCTCTCACGCCCATGGAGGGGCTATTTTTCTTCTGGTTTGCCGAGAGCCAATGAGGAAAAAGGGAAGCAAAGTGTGATGTTTTTGTGGCAAAAACATCAAGAGTTAGCACTCCGAGAGACATGCGAAGGTGATAGGGAAGTCCACACATGAGCTTGGAATCACCATGACAAAGCTTGGAGCTTGGAAGATGATCCAAAACCGAAAATGGAGGAGCAAAGGACTGCTCACTGCCGAATGCACCAAGGAGGTAGAAATTGATTTTTGTTGTCCACCGCATCGCTCAACCGCTCGATGTAAGTATTCCGCAACTTCCTCGATTGTATTCACATGTGTTTTTATGCTTGTTATTCGATCCTCGGGACCGTAGAACTCCAACAATGGTATCAAAGCGGAGTAAAAGCATGAAATTTGATTTAGAACTTAAAATTGGGTAAATTGTAATTGAGCATGATTTAATGAAATTTGATGATTTAGTATGCTTAATGTTGTTGAATTGAAGATTGATTGGATCAATTTCAAGAAATTGTGTTTGGAACATTTTTCCCCAATTTTTGGAGGCTGGCCGAATTGATGAATAGCCCTAATGTCTTGGTGATTTTTGATTTTAATCATTGGATGAGTTAGAATCATGTTGGGAATGTTGATTTAATGTTTAATTGGATTCAATTGGATTGGATTTAAAATTTGACATAAAAATCCTTACATTGCCGAGACTAATGGAGCATGATTGGGTTTGATTTTGATTAAATTGTGTTGGACACTATTTTATATTAATGAGCATGATTAATTATGTAAATTTATGTTTTAGAAATGTTAATTTGGGTAATTAATTGGGTAATACACTTTAGGTAATTTAATTGAGAAATTTGGAATTTTTGGAATTAAATTATTTGGGTTTAAATTGGATTTGGGCTTGAATGTTGTAATTGGGCTTATTGGGCTTGGTTGTACCAAGATGGGTTTAGGCTAAGTTGGTTGGATCCAATTGGGCCCAAAACCGCTTCCATAAAGCCCAAATGCGACTAATGGACCTTAATAAATTTAATTGGGCCTAATGGGCCTAAATTGATTTCTAGGCTTATGGGGTTATTCCTTGATTGGGCTTCGGTTATTGGTTTGACCCGAGTTGACCAAAATTCAACGCCTTAAAAATTAATTAAAAGCCCATTGGACTTTAATTAAATTAACGTTGGACGTTATCGGGCTTTGAGACCCGTAACGATTAAATTTGGAATTTAAGTCATAAAGGTTCGTTAAATAAAGTGTAATATTTAATTTGGAATTAAATAGTGAATTAGTATTAAATACAAATTGAATTGGATTTAATTTTGTAGTTTAATTTAATTCAAGAATTCGTACTTTGAGTACTTATTAACAAAAACGAGTTTGACTCGCACAAAATCAAATCGTTGTTTGAACATTGGATGCTCACTAATTATCAGATTAATTAATTTGATTAGATTGATTGATAACATGCTTGTGTGAATACATGGTTGCGATACATGAATAATGTATATCGGATGGATATTAGATGGGAGGGGCAATTTTAGAAATTGTTGTAATAAATTTAGAATTTACTAATTGGACCTGCGTGTCCAGCCTTATTACCTCCTTACTCTTTGTATTCTCTTCTCACCTATTCCCCTCAATGTAAATGAGGATTCTTTAGAAGTGTAGTGTGACGGGTATAAGTAATACTTGTGCTAGCAGGAGAGAGGAAATGAAGAGATTTGATCTAGGATCAATGTCTTAAGTATCCATCTGCATATCATTATTATTTTATTATACGCACTTATTATGTATTTAGAATGCATGTTTAAGGGTGTATGATGATGAGACCTTAACAAAGATAATAAATTGGTTGCCAATTTGCACGCGAAAAACCCTCGCAAAATATTAAGCGTTTTTCCTTCCATTGAGTGATTCTTACTCAAGATCCAAGACTGGCATTGGTTTGTTGGCCAAAGTCAAGAACTTTGTCCGTCGAGGATGTGTTTGAATCACGAAGGCTTTGTTCCATATTGGTGTCTTGTCCAAGTTGTGGTTTGTTGGCCAAAGTCAAGACCACTTCTTGTCCATCGACATTGATTACGAAGCTTTCCATGGTCAATGGGTCACGCTTGACTGGGATCACTAAGTTTGTTGTGCCAAAGCCAAGGCTTAGTTGATTCAGAGGAAAAAGGTTAGGCAATATATTGGATATATTGGCATATATGAGATATATGTTTCGGATTTAGATGTCCCCCTACTGGATCTAGGAATTGGATGGGATCCAATTGATCTTAGAGATCTACCTAGTTAATTATCATACAATTTGTTGGCCAAAGTCAAGATTGTGTGACATTTAACGTGATCCTAGCCCACTAGGAAACACGGTTTCCCGAGTACTCGACAGAGGGTTAGAGGCTTGCCGAAAAATAGTGGGAGGTAAGAATTAAATTTGCAATATTCGTTTAATTACTTGCCATATGCGCTCAATCAAATATCATTCGTCAATTAAATTAATTATTAGTTGGACTAATATTTAATCGTTGTTTTAATTAACAGTGGGACTGTATTCAAACAATTCAATTATAATTGATTATATAATTGGATTATAGTAATCATTATAATAAATAGTACCAAAATCATTGATTAAATAGTTGGACTGTTAGAATCAAGATAAAATTGAAAGATTGACATTTAAAACTTAATCCTAGGGAAAATGTATTTAAATGGTTTAATTTTCAATTGGGAATAAAGTTTTAGGATGGTCCTGGAACTAAGAAGTTACTTTATTTGATAAAATAACATCTTATGCCTAAGCCCGGAGTTAAGCAAATAGTAGAGCATGATATTTGGAATATTCATGTGATGATAACTTTAGTGCTTAATCCATTATGCTTGCCAAATAGATTCCTTAATTTCTTAATCAGAACTAAGGATTAGGTCCTTAAAGTATGATACTGAAATTGAAAGATCTTCATAGATATATTTTAGATCTTAGAAGTACTAAATTGCAATAATAACTCTTGGAGAGTTAATGACTATTCTCAATGAGATAAAGTCAAACTTTGCAATAAGGCAAGTAGCGCAAGGCGCACTTTACTTCAATATTCCAAAAGGTCAAGGCTAGGCCAAAGGCTTCTGGAATGTGGAAAAAGGGCAAAAGCAAAATCATTATAATCTTCTAGGAAAATAAAGGACATATCCCAAAATGTCTGCCTAAATATAGAAAACGGGATCACGGAAACGTGACTGCCGTTTGGACAAAGCAGACATGAAGGAATTGAAGACGGGCAAGGCTCTGACTTCAAATATGTTTGTCATAATTATGTTCATTACTAGTATTGAAATTAGATTTTAAATACTTAGTGTGGTATATAAATATATACTGATGTTCAGAATCTGCTATGAGTAGGATACTGACTTCAGATGAGATATATCTACGAATAGGAAACGGGACGAAAGTCGCTGTTTTAACCGTAGACACCTAAGTTTAAAAAACTACCCTTTGGGTGTGTACTTAAATTAGGAAACTGTTATAATGTAACTAGTTTGACTAGAAACATTATCTTATATCAGTGTTATAACCCGCTGTGGGTGTACCTTTATATCCTAGAACACTAAAGTGTTTTATTATATAAAGATGATATTGAGATAAACACATTTGATGTGAAATAACAGCATTTATATTTTGAATATAAATAAATCTCAAACATATAACATGACAAACAAACAGCTCAAACTGATTTGATGAGAAGAAACATATTGTGGCATTGTTCTCTGGGACACAATTAAAACAAGAATAGTATATCCACACTTTTAAAGAGTGGGTACTAGGACAAATTTGATTCCATTCAAATAAAGTCTACGAATCTAGTTTATTTGGAAAAGTGCCTAAAACACTATTAACTTTGTGAAAGTGAAAATGCCACCGATCTGTTAGCCCTAGTTCATAGTGAATTAAGTGGGCCCATGTCTAGCTAGGCTAGAGGTGGATATGAATATTTCGTGACCTTTACGGATGTGGCATCACGTTATGGCTATGTGTTTCTATTGAAACACAAATCGGAAACTTTTAGGGTTTCGACACGAAATAGACAAACAGATCGGCTAAAGTATTAAACCATCACGGTTAGACCATGATGAAAATACTTAAGCAGTAAGTTTCTAAAATACTTAAAAGAGTATAGTATTCTTTCAATAAGGACTCCTCCCGGAATACGTCAACCTGACAGTGTGTCTGAACCGAGAAACTGAATTTTGTTGGACATAATTACGTTAATCATGAAACGCTCTGAGCTACCATTTCCTTCAACAGATATACATTTACAATGCAGAACTTATTTTGAATAAGGTTCTATAAAAATCTGTTTGACAGACTTCATATTAGATATAAACAGGAAAGAAACTAGGTTTCTCATTCCTGTAGATTTGGGTATGCTAGGCATTTGTTTGGATGATACCAAACTAAAACCCAAATTGGATAAGTGCCAATTGTAGGTTATCCAAAGGAAACCATAAGTATAGTACTTATACATCTCACAAGAGAACAATTTAATTATTGCTCACAATGCGGTTTTCCTGAGAGGAATACCTATATGTAGTGGTAAGTGGGAGGATAGTAAAACTCGATGAAAATCGGAGTAATACTATTCAAGGCATCGATTCCTAATGGAACACAAATAGTTCATCAAGGATGAAACTATACCAGTAATCTTCGACTACACAAGAACTGCGTAAGTCGGAGAGAGTCAGAAAAAACAACCTGGGGTATGGGTTTCTGATCTCACATCATAAAGATGTTTATCTTTTGAGGAATACCAACTGACTACGTATGAGAAAGTGATACAAGGTATCAACTCCCTATTATGGCAAAGTGCCATGACATCCGAAATGGATTCCATGTATACCAACTATGTTTGGATACTAGTTGATGTATCGCAAGGCATTGTGTCTATTGGTACTATAAGTCTTCAAGGCAAGGAAGACATACATGGAAGGCAACATACCAACGTACTAAGCTAGGCTTATCGCGGAAGGGTATCGTTATCAATATTGTGTTGATTACGATTCAACCTTTTTCCTGTTGCCACGGTAAATCCATTTGGATAATGCTTGCTTAAGCTGCATGTTTCATTTATGAAATATGACAGCTGAACGGGAAAATCACTTTCCTTAAACAGAAACCTTTAGGAGGATGTTTACAACATCATGTCGGTTTTTTCGTACCAAAACTAGCAAACAAGGTTTGCAGGTTATTCAATCCATGTTTGGATTGAAGCAAGCATTAAGTTCTTGGAATTACCGTTTTGATGTAATCATAATAGTTTATGATTTAATTCAAAACGAAATGATTCTTGTGTATATAAGGAGGTTAGTGGGAGCGCACTGACTATAAATGTCCTATAAAATAATGATAACATATGTCATTTCTTGGAAATGATATTTCCATAATAAAATCGGTGAAAGCTTGGCTTTCATGAAAATTCTCCGTAGAATTCTTGGGAGAAACAACCTTTATTCTAAGAATAAATATCTTCTGTGAAAGATTTAAAGTTGTTACAACTCTCCGAGAACTCGTACATTGAAAAATGTATGTGACCAGGTGTCTCATACGCTTTGAGCATATGGAGTCACAAACAGGCAATCCAAGTGATAGTCACTGGATTGATGTTAAGAACATCCGTTAGTATCTTAGAGAACTAAGGATGCTGTCTTAATCTATGGAGAAGGAGTACTTGAAGTGACTGGGATCACTGTAGCAAGTTTCCTAACCGATAAAAATGACTATAAGTCGAACAAACAGTACTGTACAGTTTGAATAACGGAACAGTGAGCTGGAAATCTTCCAAGCAAGATATTGTTACCGAATAAACTACAAATGTTGGTTATTGCTGCAGCTGAGGAAGCAATAGAAGCCATTTGGGTCGATAATAAATCTAATTAGATTATATATAGTTCTGTTAGCAGCTAAGCTAGGCGTCAACACAAGCTAAAGAATTAATGGTCTCATCAACGATCTAGATACATACTTCGATATTCATCTGAACCGTTCGGATCATACATCGTGGCGATGTGATGATCATATAAATCGCATCAGATGATAATCATGTAAATCCGCTGACGAAAGCACTTTCTTAGCAGTTTGAGCCAAACGTACATAGTTCGGGTGTAAGACACTCGAGTGACTGGCTATAGGCCAAATGGGAGATTGTTGGACAATTATGACCCATAGCGTCACTATTTGTTCAGATCATGGTGTTGTTGTACAAATTAACTATGTGACAAAGGAGATTGCACTCTTATCATTTGTGATTAGATCACCTAGATGTATAAATGATAGGAGGTCCTTATGATTTGTTCCTGGATTGAGAATGATATGAGACAGTATCAGTCCACGAAGGATAAATTATTAAATATCCCTAGTCAGAGTATTATCGAGATTGGACATCGATAATGCGTAAAAGACTAGTATTACACTTGTGCGCGTTGTGAGGACATAATATTATAGTTCTCATATATTTGGGTATAGGATACTCATGCAAGTGTAATAGGAGGTTGTGTTTTACCGATGGTACGGGAAACAGCTTCGCTCTGGATAGACCCCCTCGAAATTCCATTGGTAGTATGACTATGTGTCTATGGAAGTCCGAAATCAGGGTAGGTGTATTTGGTCTTAACCTGAGACTTGCACCGCTAATACTTGCGATAATCAATATACTTTGGTTTTGGTCGTCCAGGGCTTTAACATGTTCTGTGTACGCCTCTACTGGGTATATTGAGAATCGTAGTGTGTTGGGTGTGATGTCAAGATGGAAGTATCACTCCAGTCATATGGAGATGATGATCGCGTAGGGATACATAACTGGTTCTCTAAAGGGTGTTGCAACCATCGGGATAATATGACTTGGTCATGATTATCCGATAATAAAGAGACTAGTTGCTAGTGATCCGATATATGCTTCGTACGGGGCAGACACTGTACCAACCCCATGCCTTGCATGTGATCATCTGATACTGGATCGAAATACGCAATACTACGTATACTACGCCTAATATAGATCACTATATTCCTGTAAGGATATTTCTGGAGAATTGGGTAGGCATGGCGTTTTGCTAGAAGCCAACCTTGTCTTGTAAATCGGTACAAACGTAGTACTAGGTACTTATGTGTTCGGATAGTCCGACGACCGAATTTACTGCCAACATATATGGGGATCTCATGGGTCGCTTCCCAAAGATTCACTGATGACGTATGACTCGCACTATATTAATCTGGGATTAATTAGATGAGAGAGAAAATTAATCTGGGATTAATTGCAGAGATATTTTATCTGGGATAAAATATCATTTAAAGAGAGAGAACGATTAATTTGGAATTAATCGATAAAATAATATATTTATATATTTTACGAAATTGGATTTCGACGCGGAATTAAAATCGGATTTTAATTCGGACGAACGAGTTAATTCAGAATTAATTCGTTAGCGATATGAATAGTGATTTCGCTAGGCGTAATCATTTAATTACATCGCAACGGAAAATTCGTTAATTTGGAATTAGCGAACCCGAGCCCGAGATTGTTTGTGAGCGCATTCACATTTCTTATTCGAGTGCGGCGCAAGCAAGTCAAATCATTAGTCGCATCAAGCGTCAAATCATTAGTCACTTTGAGTGATGTGACAACTTGTCACTTGATTTGATTGATTGATGGATTGATGGTGGTAGTTGGCAAGCATTTAAGGCTTGAATTTTTGAAAATAAAAAAGTGGTATATGTTTAATTCATTTTAGAAATCAATTATGACAAACACAACTCTCTCTCTCTCACAATTATTCATCTCTCTCACGCCCATGGAGGGGTTGTTTTTCTTCTGGTTTGCCGAGAGCTAAGGAGGAAAAAGGGAAGCAAAGTGTGATGTTTTTGTGGCAAAAACATCAAGAGCTAGCACTCCGAGAGACATACGAAGGTGATAGGGAAGTCCACCCATAAGCTTGGAATCACCATGACAAAACTTGGAGCTTGGAAGATGATCCAAAATCGAAAATGGAGTAGCAATGGACTTCTCACTGCCGAATGCACCAAGGAGGCAGAAATTGATTTGTGTTGTCCACCGCATCGCTCAACCGCTCGATGTAAGTATTCCGTAACTTCCTCGATTGTATTCACATGTGTTTTTATGCTTGTTATTCGATCCTCGGGACCGTAGAACTCCAACAATGGTATCAGAGCGTAGTAAAAGCATGAAATTTGATTTAGGGCTTAAAATTGGGTAAATTGTATTTGAGCATGATTTAATGAAATTGGATGATTTAGTATGCTTAAATGTTGTTGAATTGAAGATTGATTGGATCAATTTCAAGAAATTGTGTTTGGAACATTTTTCCCCAATTTTTGGAGGCTTGGCCGAATTGATGAATAGCCCTAATGTCTTGGTGATTTTTGATTTTAATCATTGGATGAGTTAGAATCATGTTGGGAATGTTGATTTAATTTTTAATTGGATTCAATTGGATTGGATTTAAAATTTGACATAAAAATCCTCACATTGCCGAGACTAATGGAGCATGATTCGGTTTGATTTTTGATTAAATTGTGTTGGAAACTATTTGATATTAATGAGCATGATTAATTGTGTAAATTGATGTTTTAGAAATGTTAATTTGGGTAATTAATTGTGTAATACACTTTAGGTAATTTAATTGAGAAATTTGGAATTTGTGGAATTAAATTATTTGGGTTTAAATTGGATTTGGGCTTGAATGTTGTAATTGGGCTTGGTTGTACCAAGATGGATTTAGGCTTAATTGGTTGGATCCAATTGGGCCCAAAACCGCTTCCATAAAGCCCAAATGCGACTAATGGACCTTAATAAATTTAATTGGGCCTAATGGGCCTAAATTGATTTATAGGCTTATGGGGTAATTCCTTGATTGGGCTTCGGTTATTGGGTTTGACCCGAGTTGACCAAAAGTCCACTCCTTAAAGAAATTAATTAAAAGCCCATTGGACTTTAATTAAATTAACGTTGGATGTTAATCGGGCTTTGAGACCCGTAACGATTAAATTTGAAATTTAAGTCATAAAGGTTCGTTAAATAAAGTGTAATATTTAATTTGGAATTAAATAGTGAATTAGTATTAAATACAAATTGAATTGGATTTAATTTTGTAGTTTAATTTAATTCAAGAATTTGTACTTTGAGTACTTATTCACAAAAACGAGTTTGACTTGCACAAAATCAAATCGTTGTTTGAACATTGGATGCTCACTAATTATCAGATTAATTAATTTGATTAGATTGATTGATAACATGCTTGTGTGAATACATGGTTGCGATGCATGAATAATGTATATCGGATAGATATTAGATGGGTGGGGCAATTTTAGGAATTGTTGTAATAAATTTAGAATTTATTAATTGGACATGCGTGTCCAGCCTTATTACCTCCTTACTCTTTGTATTCTCTTCTCACCTATTCCCCTCAATGTAAATGAGGTTTCTTTAGAAGTTTAGTGTGACGGGTAGAAGTAATACTTGTGCTAGCGGGAGAGAGGAAATGGAGAGATTTGATCTAGGATCAATATCTTAAGTATCCATCCGCATATCATTATTATTTTATTATACGCGCTTTATTATGTATTTAGAATGCATGTTTAAGGGTGTATGATGATGAGACCTTAACAAAGATAATAAATTGGTTGCCAATTTGCACGCAAAAAACCCTCGCAAAATATTAAGCGTTTTTCCTTCCATTGAGTGATTCTTACTCAAGATCCAAGACTGGCATTTGTTTTGTTGGCCAATGTCAAGACCTTTGTACGTCGAGGATGTGTTTGAATCACGAAGGCTTTGTTCCATATTGGTGTCTTGTCCAAGTTGTGGTTTGTTGGCCAAAGTCAATACCACTTCTTGTCCATCAACATTGATTACGAAGCTTTCTATGGTCAATGGGTCACGCTTGTCCACTTCTTGTCCACTTCTTGTCCAAAGGGCTTAAACCGTATTGGCAGGACTAGGCTTTACCAGACTGACCAATACCAATTTGTCCCTAAATCGTACTATTGACAATGGTTTGACTTTTCTGAGTCATAAGAAGCAGCGATTAATGGGATCCTTGCCCACAAGAAATCCATAATATTGGGGTTGATGCGATTTGCTTAAATTTTTGAAACAATTGAGTGAGAGCAACTTCATAATATTAAAAGCCCATGTTATTATGAAACATTAATGAAAACATATTCCTAATTTTAACATTTTCTCTTAACAGGTGGGTTAAAATATTTCACAAACATTCAAATGGAAAACAGAGTATCACTTCGTTCCATCCTTGATAAACATAAGCTCAAAGGGGACAACTACAATGACTGGTTTAGAAACCTTAAAATTGTCTTACGACAAGAAAAGATTTTCTATGTTCTTGAAAGACCATTTCCCCCTGAACCCGCAGAAGATGCTGACCAAGATACATTTGATGCTTGGAAGAAACACGTCGATGATGATGAGCAAGCAGTTTGCATAATGCTTGGCTATATGTCGGATGAACTTCAGAAAGCTCACGAAGATATGGATGCTCAAACCATCATCTTTCACTTGAAGGAGTTGTATGCTACTTCTATTCATACCGTGATATTCCAAGTGTCATGTGCCTTATTCCAAACAAGGTATAAGGAATGATCTGTTAGTGGACATGTGCTTAAGATGATTGGCCACATTGAAAAATTGGCCAACCTCGGGTTCATCATGGATCATGAGATAGGTCACAATCTGATTCTTCAGTCCTTACCAAAAGAATTCTCTAACTTTATTATGTAGTTTCATCTGTCAGATAAAAAAGCTACTTTAGCAGAATTACACAATCTGGTAAAGCAAGCAGAGAAGGACTTGAAACCGGAGCTTAAAACCTCCGTCATGCTTACAGGTACGGACCTGAAGCCACGAGGTCCAAAGAAAAATAAGGGCAAGGCCAAGGCTCCAGATCACCTAAAGCCCAATGGTAAGGTGGAGAAGAAAAAGTGAAAGGGGAAATGTTTCTTTTGTGGAGAGAAGGGTCATTGGAAGAAAGACTGCAGATCCTTGAAAGCCAAGGAAGCTAGGGAAGGCCAAGAAGCCCAATGCTTCAGATATGTTGTATATGATTGAACTATATTCTCAAAACTTTGAACCTTCTACTTGGGTGCTTGACACCGGTTGTGGGACTCACTTGTGTAACAATGTGCAGGGCCTGAGAAACAGTAGGAGACTCCGTCACGGGGAGGTTGACTTACGCATGGGTAATGTAGCAAATCTGGCTGCATTGTGCATGGGGACTTATTCATTAGTTTTGCCGAATGGTTTAGTTTTAGACTTAGAAGATTGTGTTTATGTACTTTCTCTAGTAAAGAACATCATTTCAATTTCTTCTAGTAAAGAACTTCATTTCAATTTCTTCTTTATGTAATAAAGGCTTTTCATGCCTAATAAGTTGTAATGAATGTTTTATTTATTTCAATGAAATAAAATATGGAGATGGTATTTTGAATAATGGTATCTATGTCTTACAAACTAACAAAGAATGTTCAACCTCTAATATATATACACCGTTAACTCGAATAATCTCAATGAATCACTTTTATGGCATAGTCGCTTAGGTCATATCAATGAAATAAGATTAACTAAGCTACATAAGGATGGGTATTTCAAACCCTTTAAATATAAACCTTATGAAACTTGTGAGTCTTGTTTACTTGGTAAAATGACCAAATTACCCTTCAAATGTAAAGGACAGCGTGCAGCGGAGACATTAGAACTCATACACTCTGATGTATGCGGACCAATGTCAGTCACTGCTAGAGGTGGATTCTCCTACTTCATTACCTTTATCGATGATCAATCGCGATATAGGTATGTGTACCTTATGCGATACAAATCTGAAGCCTTTGAGAAATTCAAAGACTTCAAGGCTGAAGTAGAAAACCAGCTTAATAAAAGTATTAAGTCACTAAGGTCTGACCGAGGTGGTGAATACTTAAACAATGAATTTCAAGATTACTTGAGAGAAAATGGCATTGTTTCCCAGTGGACTCCTCCGGGAAATCCAAAGTATAATGGGGTCTCCGAAATGAGAAATCAGACATTATTAGATATGGTCCGATCAATTATGCCAGGCATGGATCTACCTCTTTCATTTTGGGGTCTTGCTTTAGAAACTGCAACACTACTACTAAACCAAGTTCCTTCCAAGAGTGTTAGTCAAACATCATATGAGTTATGGTCTGGGAAACGTCTTAGCCTTAGTTATATAAGAGTTTGGGGATGTGACGCATATGTCAAGCTCACACAAACTAACAAATTGGATGATAAGGCAGTTAAATATAAGTTTGTAGGATATGCCTTGAACTCAAGTGCATACGTGTTCTACGTCCCAAGTGAACAAAGAACATTTGTCTCACGAAATGCTAAATTTCTAGAGAATGAATTCCTTCTCAAGAAATATAGTGGGAGTAGACTTGACCTCGATGAGGTACGAGAAGAACAAACTAACATAGAACTAAACCCCAGGCCCCTCAAAAGGGCAGTGACAGAACAACCACAAGGTTATGAACTCAGAAGGTCTAGTAGGGAAAGACATGAGCTTGAAAGATATGGTTTCCATATTAATGAGGAACATGATCAGGTCATTGATAATGACGATCCCACCAGTTATGACGAAGCAATGCGTGACATTGATTCAATCAACTGGCTTAAGGCCATGAAATCCGAAATAGAATCTATGTATCAGAATCAAGTATGGGACTTGGTAGATGCACCTAAATGGATAAAACTCATAGGCTGCAAGTGGATTTACAAGCGTAAAACTAATGCAGAAGGCAACATCCAAACCTATAAGGCTAGGTTGGTGGCGAAATGTTATAGACAAATCCAAGGAATTGACTATGACAAAACCTTCTCGCCTGTTGCAATGATAAAGTCCATTTGAATTTTACTGGCACTAGCTGCACACTTTGATTATGAGATTTGGCAGATGGATGTCAAAAAAACTTTCCTTAATGGGAACCTCATAGAGGAAGTCTATATGACACAACCTGAAGGATTTGCATCTAAGGATGATCATAATAAAGTATGCAAGCTTAAACGATCCATTTATGGAATCAAGCAAGCCTCCAGAAGTTGGAATATACGATTTGATGAGATAATCAAAGAATTTGACTTCATCAAAAATATAGACGAGTCTTGTGTTTACAGGAAAAGTAGTGGGAGTGTTGTTGTATTTCTTGTATTATATGTCGATGACATATTAATCATCGGGAATGATATTTCCATGATGCAAGCCACCATGCAATGGTTATCTCGGAATTTCTCCATGAAAGATTTGGGAGAAGCAGCCTACATCCTCGGTATTAAGATCTACCGTAATAGATCTAAGATCTTGTTAGGACTTTCTCAATCTACGTATATAGATAAAGTTTTGAAAAGATTCAAAATGGAAGATTCCAAAAGAGGTAATTTACCTACTTGTCAAGGAATCAAATTATCTAAGGAAGAATGTCCACATACTCATTCAGATTGAGAGCGTATGAGTAGGATCCCTTATGCTTCAGCAATAGGATTGATCATGTCCGCCATGCTATGTACAAGACCTGATGTCTCTTATACTCTCAGCATAACGAGCAGGTATCAGGAAAATCCTGGTGAGCAACACTGGGCAGCTGTCAAAACAATACTCAAGTATCTGAGAAGAACTAAGGATGTGTTTTTGACATACGGAGATTGTTCTGAGATAAAAGTTATTGGTTACTGTGATGCGAGCTTTCAGACCGATAGGGATGACAGAAGATCGCAAAAAAATTATTTGTTTACTTTGAATGGCGGTGCTGCCAGTTGGAAATGCTCAAAGTAGTCAACTACAGCGGACTCTACCACTGAAGCCGAGTATATTGCAGCATTTGAGGGTGTTAAAGAAGCAGTCTAGTTAAAGAAGTTCATCACGGAGCTGGAAGTGCTTCCCGTGATTAAGAATGGTGTCACGATGTACTGTGACAACACGGGCGCCATTGCTCAATCAAAAGAACCAAGGTCCCACCAGAAATCCAAGCATGTACTCAGGCAATTTCATCTCATCAGGGAGATTATTGAGAGAAAAGAAGTTATTATAGAGAAAATACCCACAGAAGATAATCTTGCAGATTCTCTGACTAAAGGGCTGACTCAATAAAAGCATGATAGGCACACCCGAGAGTATGGTGTCCAGATTCATACTAGTTGGCTATAGTGCAAGTGAGAGATTGTTAGGGATATGCCCTATACCCAACTTGTGGATGAGCTATATGTATATGTATTTGTAATATTTTCATTAATTAATAAAATGACAATCTTTATTATACGTGTCTTACATAACTTATATGAATCATAAACACTATAATAAATCCCTTGGAGTAATAAGACGATGGCTTCCTCGCCTTATGAGAATCATTACTCCCAGTCATAGTTTTGTGAATAATCTGGGCGTTCACAAAGCGGAGAGACTAGCATGATAATATGATCCGCCCTTAAGTGGGGTAGCCGATCTCATAGGCTACTAGAGGAGATCTGTCCGCTTCGATTAAATTATCACGATTCATTTCATGTCCAACTTGAGGGGAACCCAAAAGGTCACACACAATAAAGTCGAAATCAATGGTTAACAGTGCACAGTACAAATATAACAGCATATATGATTGCTGTAGGAATTGTTCATAAATGGTTCAATGTGTTTAATTATTGAACAGATCATTTATGAGGTTCCATATTGGCTTAGGGATTGGTGAATGACGATAGGGGCACTTTGGGAATTGGAATAAAAAAATTACTATTCATGTGAATAGTAACATTGATAGTAATTTTTTTTTTATTTGTCTTGAATTCCAATTCGGTCTAAACTCTTATTAGGGTTTTATAATCTCATTAAACCAATAAATTAAGATCCAATTGCTAAGATTAAATGAGCTTTTATCCCACATCGGATTCTTAATTAATTTTGTTGTCTTTGGAGCACTATATAAACCCAAAGAATTCTTCACAAATTTTTGCACCAAACCTTTCATATCTTGGGTTTATATAAGTGAGCAACTCTAAATTTTAAGAGTAAGCCACTGATTTTGAGGATCCTTAAGTCTAATTGACTAAAAGAACTTCAAGTTAAAAGTTTTGAAGTATTTGCCTAGGCTAGCACCAAGGGAAAAATACCTGTGCGCTCAAGACGTAGTCTTGCCGTTGAGTTTTGGCTTTGGTGTGCGCATCTTTGGAGGCCACACACTTGGGTGGCTCTTTGGAACGTGGAAGAGCTTGCTGAGTTCGAGAAAAGCTTGTAGATTGGAAGGATGACTGGAGGAGTCTTCGGTTCAAGTAAGTCTTTTTCTTTCTTTGTTTTAATTAGAGTTCTTTTGATAGTTAGCATGTTTAGGTTTATGTTCTTTGCATGTTTTATGAGTTTTTATGCTTAGAATATATAGTAACATTCCTAGGCTTGTATAATAATCAAAACAAATGGGTCTTGGGCAAAGGGAAAGCGGCATAATAATTTTAATTTTCAGCTGCGCACTCGTGGCCGCTTCCCAACAGTTGAGGAGTTACTCTATTGGATAGAGAAACCTCTCGAGCCTGAGCCTAGAGTTGAGCAAATAGTAGAGCATGAGCTTAGGAAGACTCATCGTGATGATAACTTTGGTCCTCAATCCATTATGCTTGCAGCAATGACTCCTTAATTTCGTTATCAGAACTAAGGATTAGATCCTTATACCATGATGTTGAAATTAAAGGATCTTCATAGATCTAACCTTAGATCTTAGAAGTACGAATTGTAAAAGAAACTCATTCACTCGTGTATGTCAGATGGTACATCTGTCGAGCACTAGGTGTCGCAGATGATTACTGACATCGAACAGCTATATTAGCTGGGCATTACCTACGAGGCCGAGACTTCCAAAGATTTGATCTTACAGTCTCTGCCCAAATGCTGGGGCGGGTTCAACATGAACCAAGAGAAAACTCTTGGAGAGTTAATGGCTATGCTCAAAGAGGCATAGCCAGAGCTTCCAAAAGGGCAAGAAGCGCAAGGCGCATCTTACTTCGACATCCAAGAAGGCCAAGGCATGGCCAAAGGCTTCTGGGGTATGAAGTGAAGGGCAAAGGCAAAATCATCACAGTCTTCTGGGAAGACAAAGGGCATATCCCAAGATGTCTGCCTAAAATATGGCAAACGGGGTCACTGGAAGCGTGACAGCCGTATGGATAAGGCAGACATGAAGGAAGTGAAGGCGGACAAGGCTCCAACTTCAGGTATGTTTGTTATAAACATGTCCATTGCTAGTTTTAAAATTGGATTTTGTTACTAAATGTGGTATATATATATATATACTGATGTGTGAGATCTTCTGATAAGTAGGAGACTGGCTTCATATGAGATCGACCTGTGAGTCAAAAACGGGACGAGAGTCGCTGTTTTGGCTGCGGGAACCTAAGTTTTCGAACTGCCATTTGGGCATGTACTTAAAGTAGGAAACTGTTATAATGTACCTAGTTTGAATAGAAACATTATCTCTATATCTAGTTTAACCCGCTGCGGGTATACCTTTATGTTCCAGAACACTGGGTGTTTTGTTTATAAAGATGATATTGAGATATACACATTAGATGTGAATAACAATATTTATTTTTTGAATATAAATGAATCTCAAACATATAATATGACAAACAAAAAGGCTCAAACTGAATAAATCAGATGAAACTTATTTGTTGCAATGTTGTCCGGGACACATTAACAAGAATCGTATATCCACTCTTGGAAGAATGGATACTTGGACGGATTTGATCCTAATTCATATGATGTCTGTGAATCTTATTTATTAGGCAAAGTGCTTAAAATGCCTTTTAGCAGTAAAAATGTACATGCCACCGAGCTGTTAGCCCTTGTTCATGGTGACGTATGTGGGCCCATGTCTAGCCAAGCTAGAGGTGGATATCAATACTTCGTAACCTGTACGGATTAGGGGTGAGCATCGGTTCTGGGTCTATCCGGAACCGGTTGGAACATGACCGGAAATTTGGGTTTGGAACCGAAACCGGTTGTAACCGGTCCGGTTTCGGTTCCAAATATAAGGAACCGGTTGTAATCGGTCCGGTTCCGGTTCCGGTTCCAAAATAATTGGAATCGGAACCGGACCATAGAACTGGAACCGGTTTCTTTTCTTACATACAAACAAAATTGTAGAATTCCAAACGAATACGGTTTCTTTTCTTACACTTTCGCAGCAACCAAACAAACAGGGAAAAAAATCATTTTAAAGTGCATCTTTGAAAGTTTAATTAGAAAAGAAAAGGCAATATCCCTTGAGAACTACCGTTACATGCAGTTGTTTCATTTCACACCGAGTAGAAAATATTTCATTTGCAATATTTTGAATTGTCAGTACAATAACTTAAATGTGGAGGCATTCTGGAAGCAAATATCAATTTTAAGTAACTCAAGGTTAAAATTGCTTCCATAAAAAACCCATTGCACAGTTGTTGAAGTTGAATTTGGTAGCTCACTCACTGAAAAAAAAGCACAAATAAGAGAGCATGTTAAAGTTCCATTTATTAGTATAATATAAATTATGATCATCACATCAATCTCGTTAATAGGGTAATTCAGAACCGGACCGAAATCGGACCGGAACCGAATTGGAACCGAATAATAAGGTACCCTATTTAATTGGGTAGGTTCCAGTTCCACTTAGTTAGGAACCAATTTTTTCCGGCTAGTTTCTGGTTCCCTGCGTAACCGGAACCGAAATCGGTTTTGCTCACCCCTAGTAAGGATGTTGCATTGCGTTATGGTTATGTGTGTCTTATGAAACACAAGTTGGAAAGATTTGATAAATTCAAAGAGTTTTGACACGAAGTAGAGAAAAACAGACCGGCAAAAGTATTAAAACATCACGGTTGGACCGTGGTGGAAAATACTTGAACAATAAGTTTCTTGATTACTCAAAAGAGTATGGTATTCTTTCACAGTGGACTTATCCCGGAACACCTCAATTAAGTGGCATGTCCGAACGGAGAAACCGAACTTTGTTGGACATGGAAAGGTTAATAATGAGTCGCACAGAGCTACCAATTTCCTTCTAAGGATACGCATTGAATAATGCAATACTTATTTTGAATAAGGCTCCAAAAAAGTCTGTTGGACGGACTCCATATGAAATATAGACAGGAAAGAAACTGGATTTCTCATTCCTGAAGAATTGGGGATGCTAGGCATGTTAAACGTTTGGATGGTACCAAACTAGAACCCAAATCGGAAAAGTGCCTATTTGTAATTAGTTATCCTAGGGAAACCAATTCCACAACTCACAAGAGAACAAAGATATTTGTTGCTCTGCATGCGGTTTTCCTAAGAGGAATTCCTAAATATAGTGGTAAGTGGGAGAAAAGTAGAACTCGATGAAAATCGGAGTAATACTGTTCTAGGCACTGATCCCTTAACGAAACAATAACAGTTCATCAGGGATGAGACTGTCCCACGATCATCTAATACACAAGAACCGTGTAGGTCGAAGAGAGTCAGAAAACAACCTAAAAGGTATGGGTTTCTGATCTCACCTCATAAAGATTTCAATCTTATTGAGGAAGACGAACCGACTACGTATGAGGAAACGATACAAGATATCGATTCCACTTTATGGCAATGTGCCATGAAGTTTGAAATGGATTCAATGTATACCAACCAAGTTTGGATATTGGTTGATATACCAGAAGACATTGTGCCTATGGTAGTAAATGATTCTTCATGGTAAAGACACACATTGATGGCAACATACAAACGTACAATGCTGGGCTTGTAGCGGAAGGGTATTGTCATCAACATGGTGTTGATTACGAAGAAACCTTTTACCTGTTGCCATTATTAAATCCATTCGGATAATGCTTGCTAATGCTGCATATTTCGATTATGAAGTATGGCAGACGGACATCAAAACCGCTTTCCTTAACGGAAACCTTTTGGAGGATGTTTACAACACTCTGACGGTTTTGTTGAGCCAAAACATGCAAACAAGGTTTACAAGTTAAATCGATCCATTTATGGATTGAAGCAAGCATCGTGTTCTTGGAACTAACGTTTTGATGAGATCATAATGGTATATGGTTTCATTCAAAACGATAATGATTCTTGTGTATATAAGAAGGTTAGTAGGAGCGCACTGTCATTGGATTTCCTATATATTGATGATGTATTATTTCTTGGAAATAACATTCCCATGTTAACAATTGGTGAAAGCTTGGCTTTCAATAAAATTCTCCATGGAATACTTGGGAGGTGCAACCTTTATTCTAGGAATAAGGATCTACTGGGATAGATCTAAAAGTTGTTGGCACTCTCCAAGAACCCGTACATTGAAAGATATGTACGCGACCTGGTGTCTCACATGCTTAGAGCATCTGGAGTCACTATCAGGCCGATCCAGGTAATGGTCACTGGATTGATGTTACAAACATCCTTTAGTATCTTAAACGAACTAAGGATGCTTTCTTAATTTATGGAGATGAAGAACTTGAGGTGACTGGATTCACCGTTGTAAGTTTCCAAACCAATAAGGGTACATATTTTGTTTGAACAACGGAACAATAAGCTGGAGATCTTCCAAGCAAGATACTGTTGTCGATTCAACAATAAAAGTGGAATATATTGTTGTAGCTGAGGTAGCAAAAGAAGCATTTTGGATTTATAAAATTCTTAATTGGATCAGGAGTAGTTCTGTTAGCAGCTGAGCTGGGCTACAGCACAGACTAATGAATTACGGTCTCATCAATGATCCAAGTATGTACTTCAAACAGTTTCATCTGATTCGTGAGATCATACATCGTGGCGATATCAAGATCGATAGATCGCATCAGATGATAACCTTGCATATCCGCTGGTGAAAGCGATATCTCTCCATAAACATGAGCGACCCGTACATAGTTCAAGTGTTGGACACTTGAGTGATTGGCTATAGGCCAAGTGGGAGATTGTTGGACAATTATGACTCATAGCATCACTATTTGTAAAAGACCTGGTGTTCTTTGTACAAATTAACTATGTGACAAAGGAAATTACTCTTTTAACATTTTGTAATTGGATTACTTGAATATATAAATGATAAAAGTCAATATGATTAGTACCGAATTAATAAGATATGAGACAATATTAATCCACAGAAGGTTTAATCATTAAATATCCCTAGTCGTAGTATTATCGAGACTGGACATCGATAATGCGGAATAGGCTAGTATTGCACTTGTGCGCGTTATGGAAGCTTAACTACATAGTTCTCATATATTTAAGTATTAGATACTTATGCAAGTGTGATAGGAGGTTCTGTTTACTGATGGTACGGGAACAACTTCACTCTGGATAGACCCATCGGAATCTCATTGGTAGTATGACTATGTATCTATGGGAATCCGAATCAGGGTAGGTGTATTTGGTCTTAACCTGAGACTTGCATCGCTAATACTTATGACAATTAGTATTTTTTGGTTTTGGTCGTTCGGGGCTTTAACAGGTTCTGTGTACGCCTCTTCTGGGTATACTGAGAATTGTAGTGTATTAGGTGTGATGTCAAGATGGAAGTATCACTTCAGTCATATGGAGATGATGATCACGTATGGATAAAGAACTAGTACTCTAAAGTACTGCAGTCATCGCGAAAGTATGACTGGGTCATGACTTTCTGATCAAAGAGACTAGTTGCTAGTGATCCGATATATGCTTCTTACGGGGCAGACACAATTCCAGCCCCAGGCCTAGCATGTGACATCCGATACTGGATTATAATACGCAATATTTAGTATACTACACTTGATAAAGATTATGTATTCCTTAAAAGAATATTTCTGGAGAATTGGGTAGGCACGGTGTTTTGCTAGAAGCCAACCATGTCTTGTAAATAGGTAAGAATGTGGTGCTAGGTACGCATGTATTCGGATAGTCCGATGACCGTATTTACTGCCAACATATCCAGGGATCTCTTGGGTTGCCTCCCAAAGATTCACCGATGACATTTGACTTGAACAAGAATTAATCTGGGATTAATTATGAGAGAGAAAATTGATCTGGGATTAATTACGGCAAGAATTAATCTGGGATTAATTTCCAAAAGAGAAAATTAATTTGGGATTAATTGCGTCAAGAATTAATCTGGGATTAATTCGACTAGAAGAGAGAACGTGATTAAAATAAATTTAATAGTTAATTAGATTTTTCTATTTAATTTTTTAATTGGGCTAAAATAATATATTGGATATATTAATTGAAATTGGATTTAAACTCGAAATTAAAATTGGATTTTAAATCATGTGAACGAATTAATTTGGAATTAATTCGTAAGTGACTTTAATAATAATTTTGCGAGGTATAATTATTTAATTAAATTAGATTTAATTATGTCGCAATGGAAAATGCGTTTAGTTCAGAATTAAACGAACCCAGGCCCGAGCGAAGTTACGTGTTGGATTAACCGACTTAAATTTGGAATTTAAAAGTGGTGGGACCCACTTCACTTACATCAACATATTTGACATGTGATGAAAGTGGTTGGACTTGATTTAAGGATTTCATTTGGTTGTGTAAAGTTTGGCTTTACTTATAAACACACAAACCAATCCTACACACCAACTTTATATATAAAAGTAAGTCAACTTTGGAAGCATGACTAACTATTCATCTTCTCCCTATTTTATCTACATTTCCGTGAATGGCTCTCTCTCTTTTGGAAAATTTTGTTTCAATTTTCCTTAAAAGCTAGCACTTTTGGAGTTGATCAAGGTGATAGGGAGACTCACCCCAAATGTTTGAAACACTAAAAGAAATCTTGGAGCTTCCGAAATACATAAAAAAGTCTTGAAACTCATCCGGTCAATGTGAGTATTTCCGCAACTCTCTTTGATTTATTCACACACAAATCATCTTAGTGATCTTGTGGCATGTTCTAGGAACTCTAACATGAAGAACTCAAGAATAATTCTAGGAGTTACAAGAGTGGTCATAACACTCTTGAATGACTGTCATCAAAGTGTGGAGTGTATCTCATATATCCATAGTGGTATCTCAAGTCGAATGACTACTATGCTACTTGACTCGAGAAGATTCCTATTGACGTTGGTGTACCATCTATTAGGAAATCTTCGTTGAGTCGTTCAGTGTTTATCAAATAAATACCTACACGTCTATACGAGTCTCCCAAGACTCATGGTTCATTGGGATAAACCATCGGACCAAGTCTGGATATACGACATATACTGGTCTCAGCGAATTTTACTAACCGACTTGTGTTAGTAAATCTTGACCAGGAACTTTATTTGATAATATAATTCTAGTAGTGACACTTCCCAATGTCAATTTCAAACTGCTTTGCAATTGCGCACTACAAAATATATTATCGGGTCTTTGTTTAATTTATACATATCACTAAATCATATTTAGTTTTAATCTAATCATAATTAGATCGAATATGTATATAAAAGCAAGAAGTACTACCATAAATATGTAATATTATGGAAAAAAATTTGCTCGTATTCATGAATCAGACATAAATACGATCCGGATTGCCACTCCGAGCACCAATCCTAACACATGGTTCATTGGGATAAACCATTAGACCAAGTCTTGATATACGACATCTACTAGTCTCAGCGAATTTTACTAACCGAACCGTGTTAGTAAATCTTGGCCAAGAACTTTATTTGAGAATATGCAACTTATAGTGACACTTCCTGATGTCAATTACAAACTACGTTATGACTGGGCACTACATTGTAAATTCTGGGGTCTTTGTCTAATATATACATATCAATAAATCAGATTTAGTTTCAATATAATCAATATTATAACAAATACGTATATAGAAGACAAGAGGCGTGACTATAAATAAGTTAATTATAGAAAAATATATTGTTCATATTCATGAATTGGACATAAATACGATTCGTATTGGCACTCCGAGTACCAACTTTAACATGCCGGATATATTGTATAGTAGGTAGAAGCTAAATAGATTGTAATAAATAGATGGGTGCCCTCAAGTCGTGCCTTTACGTATGCTATGGCTCTGAAGGGCATCTCTAGATGCCTGGATTATTGCTTGGTTGCTTGTTGAAATGACGGAAACTTCAAGAATGAAACTGATTTTTTCTAAAGTTATGGAATCAGTATTTAGAGTTTTGATAGGTAGTTTCTAGGTTTTTGAATGTAAATGAGTGAGGTCTTTTTTAATAGTGGAAAACGGCAAGAGATAAAGATGGAAGGGGGAACCAAATCCCCATCTTTTCTCCAGTGATTGCTAATATAATTAGTCAATTACAACTCGAGATATATTCGGTTGGATATATATCAAGAGACGTATATCCGAACGGAGATAAGTAGTATTTATCATGCCCATATTTCCAGTAACTGAAGATCTGCACACTTGATGACAGCTCGATTCATGTCCGGCCGGCTGTAAAATTTGAATTGTACATTTGGTCAGAAATAATTAGGTCCGTGATTTTAGGGATTTGAAATCACCACATTTACTGACAACTAGCTCAGATCCAGCCGAATTTAGGGTTTTCAATGTATATCCGGCGATCTATTGTGGTTTGAGAGAAGATAGGCCAGATATAGGTGATGTCCGACCGGTGCTAGTTTGTATTTCCTGAAATTCATTTCCTTTCCAGTATTCATCATTGTAATTTTCTAAGATTTTAGAGGTTGTCCTCATAAGAGACACGTCATCAGGCTATTCATAAAAATTCAGTGTCTACAATCACCTCCACTGTGGTAGGCTTGTGCAGTGTGTGACAGTGACAATTCTATTAAGTCATACATGCATTTTGTAACATCCGGTGACCCCGACGACTTGTACGCTACTAGAGGCTAACAACTATTACATTTCTAGAGGCATAATACTTGATAAAAATCATGTTCGAACAAGTGTTCATAAAATGTCATTTGGGACATTCGGTAAATTCTTTGAAATTCTGACGCGGAACTTAGCATACGACCCATCTCGAACAGCCTTTAGTAATCAGGCCATAAATGTTTCATACAATCTCCAATTTTTATGAATTTTTTTATCGTCAGAAAGCTTAGACAGAGTTATAACTTTTACATTGGTTATTTTTCCAAATTCGAACCCGAAATAGGTCAAAAATCAAAATATCTGTTAATGCTACAGTGATTTAAGGAGAGATCTAGATTAGATGAGGTGGCACAATCCTAACCACCCATTCCATCACAAAATCAGCCCATCTTTGTCTATAAATAGCATACTATTAACTCTCTTCCTCACACACTAAAAAACGTGAGCAACCATGGAGAACTCTCCAATTTTTCTTTTTCTTTCTCAAGCTAATTTTGGATGCAACAAGTAATGATTTCAAACCCATCTCATGCAAAGTAAGTTCCTTATCACATTTATTCTTCTGATTTCAGTTTTAAGTTTGAATTTTTGAAGCCCCAAATCGCACCTTGCCTTACCCTAGCAAAGAGAATTGCATAATTGGCTTTGGTAGAGTTGGTAACATGTATTTGGGTAAGTGTTTTGAAGGTATAAACATGTAATAAGGTTTATAGGAGTATGAATATGATTGAGGAATTATGTTTGGTTATCTAAGAATTCTAGATAATGGTTTGTGTATGGGTGATGATATGAGATGAGTTTTGAAGTTGGAAAAGTACCTATGTGTTGGTCCTAGCATAGAGGTGTGAGGATTGCTTGAGTATGGTATTGAAAAGTGAAACTAGGCCTTGAGAATGGCTTAGCGTCACGACGCTAATCATTCAGCATCGCAGTGCGTGCAAAATAGAAGTTTGCCTCAGCTCTGATCTGGTTCGCATCGCGACGCGATATAGAGCATGTTCTCTGTCTAATTCTGTTTTCATGCGCATCACGACGCGCCAAACCCGGCATCGCGACGCAAGGCATAAATAATTTCATTTCATTGCATACTCAACTTTAAAGGTTATGGGCCACCCTAGGGTTTTTGTATCATTTCATATATACGCATTATGACATGCTTCATATATTATACATAATGTGATAATTATAGAGCAGTTGAATTGAGAAACTTAATTTAGTTCTGAAGCATATTCCCCGATTTATAGTCTAACCAAATTACCGATTATAGATCATCACAGGAACCGCAATTCCCTTCGACGAGTGGCATAACACCAGCCAAATTTCAAACCGGTGAATTGACACTCTCTTTCTAAGTTAACTTTTCATTTACACTTTTTTAAGTAAAGACTTATTTTACGCACCTAGGGCGTTAGTTGACTTTTTTATTATTACAGTTATTTCATGAAAGATCATGTTTTAAGAGATGTTTTAGAAAGAGATATTTTCAAAGTATGGTTTTATGTTTTCAAGGCATGGGGAAAAACCCACCTCAGTATGCAACTTGATACATACATGTAATGACGGATTTAGAGATCTTGTGCACACGTAGTTCAGAACTAGGGATGACAGATGCCCCTAAATCCTAGATTCAAAGCCAGAAGGGTAGCATAGATTTGCACACCCGTTTCTAGTTTAGTGGATTCAGGGATGATGATATGTAATGCCCCAATACCACTAGTTTCAAGGACAGGTAGTGGCATGCTTTTGAGGGATGGTGATACGTAACACCACAATGTCATGGATTTTCAATTCTGGCTCTAGTTAGGCGTATGGGGGGACAACGATACGTAACGCCCCCATGCGTTAGGTTTTTCAGAGATAGATTTCCAGCAACAATTTTCAGAGAAAATTTTCAGAGATGTAGTTTTCAGAAACGAAAGTTATAAACAGTTTTAGAAAGAAAATATAGTTTTATATAAAAGAATCAGAGTTTGCAGACATAAAATCTTTTACAAAGAGTTTGACAGAAAGGTTATGTTTTCAGATAATAAAAGAGTTTTCAGAAGAGATGGTTTTCTGGTGATAATTTTGATTTTAGAACTAAAAGTTTTTATAACTACACATTTAGTTTTTGTTTTATTCGTCCACTCACTTTGATCGTTCAAACGGTCTAATTTCCCCCACTCCCAGTTTCTATGTTTTACAGGTATTCTCATAGGACGAGCTCGAGAGGATGGATACTGATGGTAGTCACTAGGGTGTTCGGTCCACCAGGTTGAGTCAGAGCTCAATTCAGTCAGTGACCGAAAATGTCATGTATCATATAGATTGTTTGGTAAAGAGTACACATGTAAAGAGTTATAAGTGTTCATTATCAAAGTTGTGATGTGTACTGAATTTTAGTATTTAGTTTGAAAAGTATTATGCATTTATGATGTTGAATTCGTCAACGGTCTTGTGCATGAGTTATACATGAAATGAATTTAATATTGTTAAAAAGTCAGTGGCATAGGGGAATAATACGGCCTATTCCTTGCCCATAGCATCTCCGGATTGGGGATGTTACAAAGATGGTATCAGAGCATAGTCTCGGGATTTAGTGAAAGTAGTGGGTAGAGTGCTGGGGTCTTGTATACGCAGTATGTCCGGGATACTCGTATGCGAGGCACTACCTCTCCAGTATATGATCCTCGAGTATGTCTCCAAAGTTCTATAGACAGGTTAGTAAGAATTACTGAGCTATTTAAGTATCTTTCCTTAGAAATAATTATATTTTTTGAAAATCCTTCTGTAATCATCCCGAACTATTAGCAAAAGTTCAAATTTAGTTATAAAACCAGAAAATACAGTACTAAGAAAAGTCACCTATGGGAGTGGAAAACGAGAGCTATACTAAAGTAAGAAAAGATGCGTAGATGTTTAAGCAGTCAGAGACAAAGAAAATGAAAGAGACAGAATGAGATAGTAAAATTCTAAGAATACCCACCCGGGGAAATAGAAAGAGAAATAGAAAGCTAAAAAGAAGAGTAAAATATGAAATACAGATTGATCGGTGAAATCTCTCACGTTACGCAAGCGCACGTATCGCTCAAGTAGTATAAAATGTATCCATCCCATGAGGACTTAATATCTTAGTTATCAATTTATAAAGTTAAATGTTTACAAGTACCTAATAGATTGGTTAGTTGATTGGATGGTGATTTTAAACTTAAAGACAAGTAATTAAAATAGTGTGAAAGTGAATTAAAGGAAAAATCAATATTATAAAACTATCTAGGGTTTTGAATCATTCTAATATCTTTTAAAGATGAAGTGGTTATTTCATGTTTGTGCAATATATCGATTTATTAACCTGGAACATGAAAATATGCAAAAGCCTCTGTCAATGGTCAGATGCAAATGCCCAAATAACCCAATTAATCATATGTCTATGTCAACCAACTTAACTGAATTCATTAAGATTAAGTTCCAATTGTGGCTACCCCCGCCCGACAGGTATATGTCTATCCTGGAAGGAAATTTATTAAAGGGTATCTAATTCTTAAGGGAGATCATGGGCTATTAAGTTTAAGGGTGAAACCTAAAATTCCTTCATCAAGTTTATTTTAAGTTTACCAGATCAATCTTATTAATGGCCAGTTAACAAGAAGCATTAAGCTTAAAACTTAATAAATAAACATTTATATTACCCAAGACACAAAATAACCCCTTATAAATCGGTGATATTGGAATTCATCACAACCTCAGATTATGTATTTAGTTACAACACATACCTATGATTACTAAACACTTAAATAAACAAAACATCATAAAAAATAACTTCAAGATAAATAAAAGTAAAATTAAAATAATGAAAGAAAATATTAGGGTTAAAAGATCAACTTTTAATATTTCAAAATTAGAAATCTCTCTTATTGTCAATGTTTACCGATTAATTAATTATATTTAACTAGACCATAAAGGCGAAAGTTCCATTTGTCTCAATTAAATCCAACCGACCAAATAAGTGCTAACAAGGTTATTACCTAAACCGACCATATAGGCGGAATCTACGTCTGGAATGTAAAACTGACCATATAGGCGGTAAATAAGGTTGTCACATAAACCGTCCATATAAGCGGTAACTAATTAATTCAAATTTTAATTAAAATAAGGGAGATTAATCTAATTTATTATATTAAAAGTCTCACATTTTCACCCCAGCAGAATGAGATTACCTGCTCATGCTGTAAATGAAAACACACAAAATTTTATTAATTAAATAAAATGAAAATACAAGAAAACTTAAATAAATATACAAGACACTTTCCTTTAGGTTTTCATGGAGAAATTCCTCCAAAGAAAGCATGAAAAATTTACAAAGTTTAGCTTGGTATTTATAGGTAAATCTAAGGCTTCCACCAATTTCTCCACCAATTGCTCCACCAATCATGACACCAAATATGGCATCAAACATGGCACCAAACATGACACCAAATATGACACCAAATCCTCCACCAAACATGCAACCATGTTTGATGGAAGTTTGACAATTTTCATTTTTTTTTATTATTATAATTTTGTTTTGAAAATGACTTTCATAATTTTACATAACACACTTCCGGATATTTTCAATTTCGGTCATGGAAACTTCAGAACTTGAAATTATTATGAACTTTAACGTTGTAGATCTTTGAGTCTTCTTTAATCTGGAACTTGAATCACCTCAATCCGATATCGGAGTAAGAAGTTATGGCCAAAATAAGACAATTGCGCAAAGTTTGAATTTATGAAACCATTTCAAGTTTCCAATCTCCAAAATCAAAATGTCAAGTCCAGTTTTTGCCCTTATTTGTTCCACATTTCGTACTGATTGATTCTATTTAGTCCTGATTTTATTTTATCTGCAAAATAAACTAAAACACATCAAAAGTTCATAAAACATGAGAAACTATACAAAATATTAAGTAAAATGGGCGGTAAATATTGATAGATTTTCTGCTCATCACACCCTCAAACCTAACATTTTGCTAATCCTCAAGCAAAACAATAAAATAAAATGCAATAAACAATTAAAATCAAATTAAGCCACTTTCGTAGGGATCACGGTTGCATTTATTGTATGCAACAACCTTTAAACCCCTAGGTGTCCCTAGTGGACGAGTTGTAGTCTCGTGAGTGCTTACAGTGACGATACCCATAAACGTCAATCTAATGCACACAAAAACAAAAATATAAGAGAAAAAAGAATAAACAAGTTAGTGACTAAATAAGTGAAATTATTTATCCAAGTTAATAGTTGTTTTCTTTATTTCTAAATTACCAAATAAGTAAATTCTCCGATTATTTTTACCATTTTTCATATACACAACCAACAAGGTATTAATCAAATCATTGTACCCACAATATTCATAAGTGTAGTTGAAAAGAGTGTAATATTTTTGTCCTATAGTTATATTAGAATTCACACTTTTTTTGGCAATGGATTTTTTTTTACAACATCTTCAATCCATGTAGCGAGCTTTGGGCCAGTGACTCCCAAGCTAGTTGGCTTTAGGGCACTAGATGTTAAGACACCCTTACAAACTTAATTACTCAGATTTCATATATATATTTTTTTTTACATCATCTTCAATCCATGTAGCGAGCTTTGTGCCAGTGACTCCCAAGCTAGTTGGCTTTTGGGAACTATGTGTTAAAACACCTCTACGGACTTAATTACTCGGATCTCAGATGTGTTATTTTTTTTACAATATTTTCAATCCATGTAGCGAGCTTTGGGGCAGTGACTCCCAAGCCAATTGGCTTTAGGGCACTAGGTGTTAAGACACCCTTACAGACTTAATTACTCGGATTTCAGATATCGTTTTTTTACAACATCTTCAATCCATGTAGTAAGCTTTGGGCCAGTGACTCCCAAGCTAGTTGGTTTTAGGGCATTAAGTGTTAAAACACCTCTACGGAATTAATTACTTGGATCTCATATGTGTTTTTTTTTTTTTTTACAACATCTTCAATCCATGTAGCGAGCTTTGGGCCAGTGACTCCCAAGCCAGTTGGCTTTAGGGCACTAGGTGTTAAGACACCCTTACGGACTTAATTACTCGGATTTCAGATATATTTTTTTTTATTGCTTTTTTAGATGTTTCCTCCAATTAAACTAGAGCACTGAATATTACAAACTTTTCACTTAACTCATGGTCGTATGTTACCATGCATGTTGATAATACATGTTAACTGTGCATATGAAGATCCAATTTAGTCAGTATTATGGAGACTTCACAAATTAAATATTCAAAAGGAAATAAACAAAAATTAACTTGTTACGAAATAGGTTGAGATACGTCTCAGGAATGGAAATTCCTTACACAACTATCTCACACCAATTTCACCTGATTAGTCAAATTAAAAACACAAAAATACAAAATATTTTTAATTTTTTATATAATTTTTTTAATTTTTTGAAAATTTTTGACTAAAAATCAAAAAATAAAAACAAGATACTATTCAACTATTCCCATCCCCCAAACCTAAATGAGACATTGTCCCCAATGTCTTAAAAAGTAGAAGAATAGTTTAGAAACAGTACCTGGTTAGCTAAATTTCTACATCTAAAAAGAAAATTAAAGGTTAAGATCCAAATTTATCCGACGCTTCTTACCACGATCATTATCAGACCAGTTTATCTTGGAAATGGTATGGTCAATTTGTGGTTCAAAGGCTAAAATTTGGTCAATTAAATCATTGGCAGTTCTGGCAGTGAAGATGATTTCTTTTATAGGTTTTGATACGAACCAATTTCTCCGGGCATCATCAAGAAACACACAAAGAAAATCATAAAATCTATCAACGTTAAATAGTCCAATCGATTTCTGGTGTATGTTCAGGTTCGCCTAAGATAGTACTATAAAAATTTCCTCCATCGTACGTAAACCACCTGATAAAGCAATAAAAGCATCAGCATGGTTAATAATTTCCACAAGTCGTTCAGACATACCTGGCACGATAAGTTCCTCTCCGTTTGATGGTCCTATCAGATTCGCATATGCCAAGGGTTTTGTGATAATTCCCAGAACTTGACTACCTCATTCCTGTACGACCCTTGAAACGTACCCCATTAGTCCAAGATTGCCACCACTATATACTAGGTGCATATTCTTTTCAGCTATAACTCGACCCAATTTGGTAAGATATTTATATTTTAATTACTTTAATCATTTAAAAATTAATTAATTAATTAATTAATTAAATACAAATATCTCAAATATATGTATTATATTACTTTAAATATCTCAAATACATATATTAATGATATATGTCAAATATCATAATTTAACAATTAATTAATGTGTATTTAATAATATCAATATTAAACACAAATACACACTAATTAGGAAATGACGGTTCGACCCTTAATGCATGTATCTTTCGTTTAACAATTAAACGATTTATAAATAATCAACATTATTTATAATTGTCGCTCTAGTGCTCTACGAGTTTATTTCATTAGTGAGACTCTCTAGATTCAGGCATATCCGTCACAAAATCCAATTTCGTGTCCATAATCTACCCACCCGTAAATTATGACGACCACGGATAAACTAGCTGAATCATACAGGTTGAGGTCATTGCATACGTATAATCCCTCCGTCACAAGTATCCGGATTATCCCAGAGATATAGATATAAATATCAAATCTCTATAGGTATAATCTCGTCGAAGTATCTATTAGCAATCTCCAAATAACATTCGGAACTTACTTCCGAAGTACTATGACCATAGATTTAACAGATCGCTAATCACATTTGGACTACCTATGCTCTGTACACAGAACTGACGGATCCTATCTTGACACACACAGGATATCCTGAGGATCAGTCCCACACCCAACGAATAGGTGGAGGTCTGATCAAAATAGATCGGTGATGTGCCTGCCATCTAAGTGTGGAGGATGTCTCATACATCCACAGTGATATCTCAAGTCGAATGACCACTATGCTACTCAACCTGAGAAGATTCTTATTGACTTTGGTGTACCATCTATTAAGAATCTTCGGTGATTCATTCAGTGTTTATCCATTATAAACACCTACATGTCTATATGAGTCTCCCAAGACTCATGGTTCATTAGGATAAACCATCGGACCAAGTCACGATATACAACATGTACTGGTCTCAACGGATTTAACTAACCGACCCGTGTTAGTAAATATTGACCAGGAACTTTATTTGATAATATATTTCTAGCAGTGACACTTCCCAATGTCAATTACAAACTACTTTGTAATTGCGCACTACATTATATATTATCGGGTCTTTGTCTAATATATACATATCACTAAATCAGATTTAGTTTCAATCTAATAGTAATTAGATCGAATACTTATATAAAAACAAGAGGTGCAACCACTAAGAAAATAATATTATGGAAAAATGGGATTTTCATATTCATGAATCAGACATAAATACAGTCCAGATTGGCTCTCTGAGCACCAACCCCAACACTTGTAACATGTGAATTGCGTGATGCACATATCCACTGGGATGCATCTCAAGAGTCAATGATTTTTCACCCAAAGACTCCTTACTCAAGCCTTCCCTAATGAATTTAATTTTATCTTTACAGTTATTAGACACAATTCCTAAAGAACGACAACGAGTATTACATGTCATGCGTGCACATTTATAGCAAACACCTAGTCTTTTAGCTATTCTTTTCTTAGCATAGGTGCTTTTTCCTAAACCAGGCAGATATGAAATAAAAGAGTCAGAGGACTCACCTGCCAATCGGACCCGTACTTTAATAATCCAACGAATGTCATTAGGAATACCTTTGATCATCATAAGTCTCATTCGTTCCAAGCGAGCTTTGTAGACTTTCATCAGAGAGTTTTGAGGGAGAGAAGTAAATTTCTTGTGATGATTTGCGAGAATGTCTTCCATCCTGAAATGTGACTTTACCTACAAAAATTAAACACAAAAAAAAATAAAACACACCAATTCTGAATATATACACAATTTGCATGGGTTACTTCTCTACTAGCGCTAAGTTTAACGTCGTCAGCTAGACATGACTGCCTGAATGTTAGGGTGGATTTGAAAGTGTGACACTTTCTTTTTATCACTCAAATGACTCTCCCCAGTATTGCTTAACACGCTGGCTTTTAACTTTGAATGTATCGTTGGTGTTGGGATCAAGTAACTCAACAGCTACATATGCTAAAACCTGAGTAATCACAAATGGACCTGAGCACCTTGACTTTAGATTTCCAGGGAAAAGTTTCAACCTTGAATTGTATAACAACACCTGCTGCCTTGGTTTCAGTTGTTTGTGCACTATATTTCGATCATTCCATTTCTTGGTATTTTCTTTGTATAATCTTGCATTCTCTTAAGCCTGTAGGCGAAATTCCTCCAATTTGTTGAATTGGTGAAGCCGTTTCTCTCTTGCTGCTTGTGGATCAAGATTTAACTTCTTCAGTGCCAAAAACGCTTTGTGTTCAAGCTCCACTGGCAGATGGCATGCTTTCCCAAACACCATTCGATAAGGGGACATACCAATGGGTGTTTTGTAAGCTGTCTGGTAGGCCCATAATGCGTCATCCAATTTTGTAGACAAGTCTCTCCTTGTTGATCAAACGGTTCTTTCCAAGATTCTTTTGATCTCGCTGTTTGAAACTTCAACCTTCCATTTGACTACGGATGGTAGGCAGTGGCAACTTTATGTGTAACTCCGTATTTGGATATAAGTGCATCGAAGTATCTGTTGCAGAAATATGTGCCACCATCACTGATAATAGCCTGAGGTGTTCCAAAGCGAGTGAAAATATTCTTTTTAAGGAATTTTATCACCACTTTTGAATCATTTGATGGCAGTTTTATTGCTTCAACCCATTTGGAGACGTAGTCTACTACAACTAGTATGTACAGGTTTCCGAATGATGGAACAAAGGGTCCCATAAAATCAATCCCTCATACATCCAATATCTCCACTTCCAGAATATTTTACAGAGGTCCTTCATTTCTCCTAGATATATTTCCCATTCTCTAGCAATGTCATATTGAAGAGCAATTAAGTAAGCATTTTTAAATAGAGTGGGCCACAACAAACCTAATTGTAAGACTTTGGCTGCTGTTTTATTTCTGCTGAAGTGTCCGCCATATGGTGATGAATGATAATGTTGTAAGACACTATTGACCTCTTCATGTGGAACACAACGTCTCAGTAATTGATCAGCACATCTTTTGAACAAGTACGGCTCTTCTCAGACATAGTGCTTGACTTCTTTGAAGACCTTCTTTCGTTGCTGATGTGTCCATTCCAACGGCCACTTTCCTGATACTATGTAGTTTACATAGTCAGCATACCAAGGGACATCTTGTTGTTTCATGGAAAACAACTGTTCATCTGGAAATGTTTCTTTGATTGTCAGTTCATTGCCAACTGTTTCTCTATTATCAAGCCTCGATAAGTGATCTGCCACTTGGTTTTCTGTCCCTTTCTTATCTCAGATCTCCATGTCAAATTCTTGCAGTAGAAGCACCCAACAGATCAATCTGGTTTTGGCATCTTTCTTTGCGATCAGGTATTTAATTGTTGAATGATCTGTGTAGACCACCACTTTAGGACCCAACAGATAGGAGCAGAATTTATCAAAAGCAAACACAATTGTGAGTAACTTATTTTCAGTGGTTTTGTAGTTGAGTTTTGTTTCATTCAGAGTTCTGTTGGAGTAGTAAATGGTATGGAAAATTTTTACTTTGTATTGTCCCAAAACTGCACCTACAATAAAGTCACTAGCATCGCACATCACCTCAAATGGAAGGGTCCAGTCCGGTTCTACTATGATGGGGGCAGAGACCAGCTTCTGTTTCAAGATCTCAAAAGCTTTGTGGCATTCTTTGGTGAATTTGAAAAACACATCTTTCTCCAGCAGATTGCACATAGGTTTAGCAATCTTGGAGAAGTCTTTGATAAATCTCCTGTAAAATCATGCATGTCTGAGAAAACTACGAATCCCTTTGACCGTTGATGGTGGAGGTAATTTTTCTATTGTCACGATCTTTGCTTTGTCTACCTCAATTCCCTTTTGTGAGATCCGATGTCCCAAGATGATGCCTTCCTACACCATGAAGTGACATTTCTCCCAGTTGAGTACCAGGTTGGTATCTTCGCATCTTTGTAACATATTTTCAGATTTTGCAAGCAGTGGTCGAACGAGTCTCCAAACACAAAAAAATATCCATGAAAACCTTCATAATTTGTTCCACCATGTCCGAGAAGATGGCCATTATGCAATGTTGAAATGTAGTAGGAGCATTACATAGTCCAAATGGCATCCTGCGGAAAGCAAAAGTACCATACGGACATGTAAAAGTGGTTTTCTCCTGATCTTCTGGGGCGACGGTAATCTAATTATACCCCGAGTATCCATCCAGAAAATAATAGAACTCATGTCCCGCCAATCTGTCTAGCATCTGGTCAATGAATGGTAACGGGAAATGATCATTCTTTGTTGCTTTGTTCAGCTTCCTGTAGTTCATGCATACTCTTCATCCAGTCACCGTTCTTGTTGGAATCAGCTAGTTTTTTTCGTTTGTGACTACAGGTATTCCCTCTTTCTTTGGAACACATTGCATAAGACTCACCCACGTGCTGCCAGAGATGGGGTAGATGATGTCGGCATCCAACCATTTGATAATTTCTTTCTTCACGACCTCCTTCATGATTGGATTTAGTCTTTGTTGATGATCCACTATGGCTTTGTACTCGTCGTTCATCAGAATTTTATGCATGTAAAATGATTGAGTAATGCCTCGAATGTCTGCTATAGTCCAGCCAATGACTTTATTGTGTTCTCGTAACACTCTTAGCAACTTATCTTCCTGCTCCAATGTTAGCGATGAAGAAGAAATAATCACAGGTTAATCAGAAGAGTTTCCTAAAAATGCATACTTGAGATGGCTCGGAAGTAGCTTTAGTTCCAGCTGCGGTGGTTCTTCAATCTAAGGCTTGATTCACTCTTTTTTCGGTAATTCTAAACTTTCTACTTATGGTGTCGATTTGAAGCGAAATGATCTGTCAAGATAGTTGATACATTCCAGAATATCATCATCTAGCTCGCTGTCAATCATGTTGGTGATGCAATCTTCAAGTTTAGCCGTGGAAAGTTGCATTGCATCAGTATCCTGGATGATACTATCTAAAACATAAATTCTAAAACATTCATACTCCTTTTCATCATTCGAGAATTTCATGGCTTTGAAAACATTGAATAGAACTTCTTGGTCCTACAATTTCATGGTTAGTTCTCCTTTTTATACATTAATAACAGTTCGACCTGTAGCCAAGAATGGTCTCCCAAGGATGATAGGTACATCTTTGTCTTCTTCCATGTCAAGGATAATGAAATCTACTGGGAGAATGAGTTTGTCGACTTTGACCAGCGCATCTTCAACTACACCTCTCGGAAATGTGAGCGATCTATCAGCAAATTGCAGAGAGACTGAAGTGGGCATTGCTTCTCCAATTTGCAGTTTCCTGTAAATGGAAAAAGGCATCAAGTTAACACTAGCACCTAAATCACATAGAGCCTTACCGAAGTTATGTTCTCCTATGATGCAAGGGGTGGTGAAACTTCCAGGATCTTTCAACTTTGGGGGAAGCTTCCTCTGAATGACGGTGCTGTATTTTTCTATCAATGCTACTGTCTCGTAGTCTCTCAATCTCTGCTTTCGTGAAAGAATGTCTTTCATGAATTTGACATAGCTGGGCATTTGTTCGAATGACTCTGCAAATGGAATGTTGATATATAGCTTTTTGAAGATCTCCAAGAATCGAGCAAATTTTTTATCCAGTTTGTTTTTATGGAGACGCTGTGGAAAAGGTGGAGGTGGAGTGAATCTTTCTCGATCATTTTCTTTTACCTCTTTTTCCTCCATCTACGGTTTAGCTTCACTACTTTCTTTTGGAACTTCCTCGGTGGATGCCTTGATTCCAATATTTTTGTTGATTTCAGAACCACTTTTCAAAGTGATGGCATGACATTGCTTCTTCCCCATGTTACTTGGATTTGGTTTTGTGTTGGTAGGAAGGTTTCCTTGCGATCTGTAACTCTGAGCGTTGGCCAGTTGTCTCATTTGATTCTCCAGTACCTTCAAAGATGCTGCTTGGCTTTGAATTAATGCTGATTGGGATTGAAACATAGCATCATATGGCATTTATTTTGCTATTGGAATCCTGGTGGTGGATTGTCCATTTTCCCTGAATTGTTGCTCCATGCAAAATTGGGATGATTCCTCCCCCCATGGGTTGTAGGTGTTGGAATATGGATTGTTTCCCTAGTTGTTGAAGTTGCTGACATAGTTCACCGTCTCATCATGTTGGTTTGCCTCTGGTGCTCCTCCATATGGTGAACTTATGGAACCGACGATGTTCACAACTTTCGTGCTAAGTGTTTCCATGAATTTACACATTTGATCCAGCTTGGCATTCATTGCTGGTTGGCTCCAACTTCGTAAATTCCTGTAATTTGTTGAATCATGCTCCTTTCTGTTGGCCACAAGGAATTATTGTTGGCCATATCTGCAATTAAGTCCCAGGCCTGATCTTCTCCTTTTGCTATTAAAGCTCATCCAGCAGCAGTATCAATTGTGGTTCTCATCAGTCCCGGAAGTCCATTGTAGAAGGTTTGGATTTGTAGCCACTTTGCAATCTCATGCTGATGACATTTTCGGAGAAATTCCTTGTATCTTTCCCAAGCTTCGCAGAGGGATTTTGAGTCATGTTGCATAAAGGATGTGATGTCATTCCTTAGCTTTGCAGTTCTGGCTGGTGGAAAGTACTTTGCAAGAAATTTGGTGGCTAGAGTGTTCCAAGTTGTGATGGAACCTGCTGGAAGTGAATATAGCCAAGCCTTAGCTCTTTCTTTCAAGGAATATTGAAAAACACGCAGTCTCATTGCTTCTTCAGCCGCTCGGTTGCAATTGAAAGTGCCGCAAACTTCCAAGAAGTTGCTGATGTGGGCATTAGGATCTTCAGTTGCATTCCCCCCAAACTGAACTGACTGTTGTATCATTTGGATGTATGTTTTGATGCCACTCGTATTTGCTGGTAATGGAGGAAATACAATACATGAAATGAAGCCGTCAACCATCGGAACAGTTCTGTCTCGAATGGGAATTGGTGGTACAACCTCCAAAGGTTCAGGTTCCATGTTGATCAGTGCTTCTTGGCCTTCTTGCCTTTCCCTTCTCAACTGTCTGATTGTTCTTTCAATTTCAGGGTCAAACGGACAGATTTCAAAGCTTGTGGTTCTTCTCATGTAGTTTCTGAGAACCTGAAACACAAGAAAACAAAAATAATAAGTAAAAACAAATTAGACACAAGTAAAGATATCTAACCCCAAAATTAATAGTAAAGGATAAATAAGTCCCTGGAAACTGCCTAAAAAACTTGATCGGTGAAATCACTCACGTTACACAAGTACACATATTTCTCAAGTAGTATAAAATATATCGATCCCACGAGGACTTAATACCTTAGCTATCAATTTATGAAGTTAAATATTTACAAGTACCTAATAGATTGGTTTGTTGACTGGATGGTGATTTTAAACTTAAAAACAAGTAATTAAAAGAGTGCGAAAGTGAATTAAATGTAAAATCAATATTATAAAACTATCTAGGGTTGTGAATCCTTCCAATATATTTTAAAGATGAAATGGTTATCTCATGTTTGTGCAATATATCGGTTTATTAACCTGGAACACGAAAATATGCAAAAGCCTATGTCGATGGTCAGATGCAAACACCCAAATAACCCAAGTAATCATATTTTTATGTCAACTAAGTTACCTGAATTCATTAAGATTAAGTTCTAATTGTGGCTACCCCCGCCCGACAGGTATATGTCTATCCCTAAAGGAAATCTATTAAGGGGTATATAATCCTTAAGGGATATCGTGGGCTATTAAGTCTAAGGCTGAAACCTAAAATTCCTTCGTCAAGTTTATTTTAAATTTACCAGATCAATCTTATTAATGGTCAATTAACAAGAAGCATTAAGCTTAAGACTTAATAAATAAACATTTATATTACCCAAGACACAAAATAACCCCTTATAAACTGGTGATATTGGAATTCATCACAACCCCAGATTATGTATTTAGTTACAACACATACCTATAATACCTAAACACTAAAATAAACAAAACATCATAAAAAATAACTTGAAGATAAATAAAAGTAAAATTACAATAATGAAAGAAAATATTGGGCTTAGAGGATCCACTTTTAATATTTCAAAATTATAAATCTCCCTTATTATCAACGTTTACTGATTAATTAATTATATTTAACCAAACCATAAAGGCGAAAATTCCATTTGTCTCAATTAAGTCCAACTGACCGTATAGACGGTAACAAGGTTATTACCTAAACCGACCATATAGGCAGAAACTACGTCTGGAATGTAAAACCGACCATATAGGCGGTAAATAAGGTTGTCACCTAAACCGGCCATATAGGCGATAACTAATTAATCCAAATTTTAATTAAAATAACGGAGATTAATCTCATTTATTATATTAAAAGTCTCACCTTTTCACCCTAACAGAATGAGATTACCTACTCATGCTGTAAATGAAAAAAATAAAATTTTATTAGTTAAATAAAAAGAAAATATAAGAAAACTTAAATAATATAGAAGACACTTTCCTTTAGATTTTCATGGAGAAATTCCTCCAAAGAAAGCATGAAAAATTTACAAAGTTTAGCTTGATATTTATAAGCAAATATAAAGGCTTCCACCAATTTCTCCACCAAACATGGCACCAAATCCTCCACCAAACATGCAAGTTTGGTGGAAGTTTGACAATTTTCATTTTTTGTTTTATTATTATTATTTTATTTTGAAAATGACTTTAATAATTACACATAACACACTTACGGAAGTTTTATCCATTTCAGTCATGGAAACTTCAGAATTTGAAAATATTACGATCTTCCAAATTGTAGATCTTTGAGTTTTCCATAATCTGGAACTTGAATCACGTTAATCCAATATTGGATTAAAAAGTTATGGCCAAAATACGACAATTGCGCAAAGTTGGAATTTTCAAATTTGTACTTCGTTAGAACACCATTTCAAGTTTCCAATCTCCAAAATCAAAATGTCAAGTCCAGTTTTTACCCTTATTTGTTCCACATTTCGTCCTGATTGATTCCATTTAGTCCTGATTTTATTTTATCTGCAAAATAAACTAAAACACATCAAAACGTTCATAAAACTCGAGAAACTATACAAAATATTAAGTAAAAGGGACGGTAAATATTGATATATTTTCTGCTCATCACAGATGCTTAAGCAATCAGAAGCAATTAGAGATAAATATGTAGAAACATATAAATGCGGAACTACCAGAACTGGATCTAGTTAAAGAGCATATAACAAACTTGAACAAGAATAAAATATTGAGTAAACTCGAGCAAGATTCTTTCCTCTCTACTAAGATTCCTTTCCTCATCAGAAAATTCCGTTAAGAAGACTAAATAGCCTCAAGCACCTTGTATAGATAGTAAACCTCCCGAGTAATGAAGGATAGACAGAAAGATAAAAGAAGCAAGAACTCAAGATTAGATATAGAAGTTTAGACATGGACTAAAATGAGAGGTTATGGAAAAATTAATAAAGGCAAAACCAAATAGACAATGGAATTAAGGTAATTCCCTAACTAATTTGATTTGATGAAATTGTTTCATTTAGCTTCTATCTTAATTACATATTTATGATGTGTTGAAACCTTGATTAAAATGCTTGATTATGCATGTGTAAAATTATTTTTACTAATTACTGTAATTAGATCAAATTACAATATAGGACATCAAATTTTCATTTTAGAGTTGCTTATGCCACTCCTTGGTGACCTGTAATTGTTCTTCAGTTGTTTTATGGTGGTTACTCTCAATTGGTAATTAGGAATTTGGATTTGCATATTTTTGAATTAATTAGGTGATTAATTTGATTAATTGTGTAATTAATTCAATTATGAGTTAATTTATGAAATTGAGATATAGTGGATGAAAGTGAATGTGTAAAAATACATAGGAAAAATTACCAGAATTTTCGGAATCATTCCGAAAGTGTTTTGGAAATTTTCCGCAAAACCACATTAGGGACAATCGTGATTTATAGAAAATATAGTTCTTAGACTATTGTTACAATACTCAAATTACTGTTGTAATGCCTATGATGTATGGAAAATTTCTTGAAATGTTTGGAATTGTTCCGAAAGAGTTTTGGGGCATTTTCGACAAAACCCGAACTATGAGAAAAATGGTAATTTTTTGAAATTATAGTGATCAGTCAGTGCTACAATAATTGTTCACTGTAGTAGAAGGCTGGTTTAGTGTTTTAGCTAAACCAGTTGTATGGTTATCCCAGTCCACTGGTTTAATGAACTAGTAAATCAGTTAATATGTAACCATAGAAAGTGTTTCTGAATATTTTTTGTCTCAAGTCTTTATACGTAATCACTCATAATATCTGATATTAATGAGTGATAAGGGAGAAATAAAGATAAATTGGAAGTATATGATACCGGTTAATTTTATCTGAATAAAAAATTATTTTAAGAATAGATTTCGCTCGCCGATGCATTTCCGCTGGATATACCCCAACATTAGTGCTCTAAGAAGCACACAAGTATCAGTGACTCAACTATGTTATCAAAGTTTATATAACATCCGTTAATTTTGATTACTATTATGTTACATGTGGTATAATACATAATATAAATCATGCTCAAGCGTGTATGTGCTAGTTGAATTACATTTCGGACCTTCGATAAATCCTTTGCAATTCTGATACGAAATTTACTTTCGGTCTATTCCAGACAGCCCTTAGTATTTGGCCATAACTTTTTCATACGATCTCCGATTTTTATGAAATTTATATCGTCGGAAATCTAAGACCGAGACCTATAACTTTGGATTTGGACATATTTCCACACTCAAATCAAAATTAGGTCAAAAATCATGATTGTTATGAATGCTATAGTAAATTTCGAGTGAGATCTAGAATTAGGTGATGTGGCACAATCTTGGCCACTCATTTCATTACAAGAAAAATCAGCCCTTGCCTATAAATAAGGCACTATTCACTAATCTTTCTCAAGCCAAAAAAAAAATGTGAAGAAAGAAAGAAGATGAAGGAGATTCTCTTTACTCTATTCTTGCTTGTTAAAAGGCTTCCATTTTTCATGCCAAGTGGTAGATTCAAGCCTCATTCCAAGCATGATAAACTTTCTTTTCTCTTTTATCTTCTCAATTTTTTAGTTTTGCGCAAAGAGAATAAAACCCAAATTCGCACTTTGCATACCAAGGGATTGGATTTGCTCAATTGTCATTGATAGTGTTGTTAGCGTGCATTTTGGAGGATGTCATGGTAGTAATTAGCATGGAATGAAGCATTATGTGTAAATGTCTAATTTTTCCCTTGTGTTGGAAGGGGTGGACGAATATGTCACTATTTTAGAGGATGTGTGTTGTTGCTTTGATGTAAATTATTGATCAAGTATGTTTGGAATGATGTGTACTATGAAAAGAATTTGGTTTAGTGTTGAAATTTCTAAGGCCCTAAAATTTATACCTTGATCAAATGGTATATAAGAAGTTGAGGATTGAATTTGATTCTTGTATATTGATGTTGAAGTTTAGATAATTGTCTAAGTAAAGGTGTTAGTATGATGGTGTGGGGATTATTAGGTATTGTCATTGAAGAATGGGTGTTTGGCCTTGAAATCAGGCAAGCGTCGCAATGCCATTGGGCTAGCGTCGTGACGTGTAACAAGTAGAGGCTCTTTACCTCGGGTCTGGTCGTGTGGGCGTTGCGATGCTCAACACCTAACGTCTCGACGTAGATCATAAGGTTACTCTCTGCCTCGAGTCTGATTATGTGAGAGTCGCGACGCTCAATACCTAGTGTCGCGACAAGTAACAAGAAAATACCTCTGCCTCAGGTCTGATCAAGTAGGAGTGGCGAGGCGCAACGTCTGGCGTCGCGACCCGTACCATTTTCTCAAGATCAGTTTTAGCAATTTCAATTACATCCTAAGATGTTAGGGGCCACCCTAAGGGTTTTGTATTGACATGTATACATACATTATGACATGTTACAAGAATAGTTCATGACTTGTATACTGATTAAGTTTATCGATTATAGATTATCGGCAGAAACCGCAATCTTTCTTCAACGAAGTGAAGTAGTGCCAGCCATATTCCAAATTTGTGAGTGGACCTTTCTTTTTCAAATTGATTTTACTTAATTGCTTTTGATTTGAGACTTACTTTTTAAATATATTATGGCATTAGCCAAGTGGATTTACAGTTATATTATGAATGAACATGTTTTAGAAAGTTTTTGAATTAAAAAGCATGATTTTATGATTTTTTGAGGCATGGGGGAAAATCCACCTCAAATGTGACTTATGGGAATTGACGGATATGGAATTGATGGACACATATGACGTGTACACATGTAGTTCAGGACTAGGGGACAATGATACTTAACGCCCCTATATCCTAGTTTTAGGGCTAGGGGATGACGATACGTAATGCCCCTAGACCCTAGATTCAGGGTCAAGATGATAGAATTGATCAGCACATCTGGCTTTAGTTCAATGTTTAGGGGGACGACGATATGTTACGCCCCAAGACCATTAGATTTCAAGGCTATTGGGATGATGATACATAACGCCCCTAGACCCTAGATTCAGGGACAAGATGGTGGAATGCATGGGAGACGGCGATACGTAACGTCCCAATGGCATGGATTTGCACATCTGGCTCTAGTTCAGTGGCTTGGGGGACGATAATACGTAACGTCCCAAGACCACTAGTTTAGATGTATGGGGGGACGGTAATACGTAACACCCCCATACATCAGGTTTTCTACAGATACTCAGAGACATGGTTTTCAGAATGATGGTTTTATAAAAGAGCTTTCAAGAGAAACAGTTTTATGAGAAACTCAGAGTTTTACAGACATAAAGGATTTCCAGAAGAGTTTTCACAGAAAAATAATATCTTTTCAGATAAAAAAGAGTTTTCAGAAAAGATCAGCTTTCCTCAATATGATTTTGATTTCAGAAAAATGAATGTTTCATAAAGTATTTCAGATTTCATTTTAAACTGTCCACTCACTAGGTCGTTCAAACGATCTAACCCCCTCACTCCCAGTGTTTATGTTTTGCAGGTTTACCCAAAGGACGAGCTCGAGAGGATGGATACTGATGGCTGTCACTAGGGAGTCTGAGTCCACCGAGTCAATTCAGAGACATAGTTCAGTCAGAGTCAGAGTAAAGTCATGTATCAAACAATTGTATAGTAAGGATTGTGTGTAAAATAAGTTAAAGTGTCCATGACACAGTTATAAAGTATGATGTTATCGAGTACATATCTATAAGTATTAGGTTGCATTTCATGTTATTGAGTTAGGCAATGGTCCCTATGTATGAGTATGTATTTGAGATGAGATTAGTAGTAATGATTATAGTCAGAAAGTCAGAGGCTCAGGGGGATGGGTCAGTCTATTACCTACCGGCAGCATCTCCGAGAGGGAGATGTTACAGATTATTACTTTAACAGATGTATGTAAAAAACTAAGTGGATAAGGAATTTTTTAATAGACATTTCTATTTATAATAAACCAACTCCAATTGTGTAATAGTCAAGCTACCTTATATAAGTAGCAAGCAAGACTTATATAGCAAGTAATGATATCTCAGTCTAAGACATCAATATCCTAAAGGATCATTGAAAACTAGAGTTATTATCATTGACTATGTGGAGTTAAGAATATTCTAGTAGATCCTTTGACGAAAGGACATGCTAGAGAAATGATTATAAAAACATCTAGATTAATGGGATTAGGATCAATATTTATTTAATCACCTTCAATGGGACCCCTACTTATATTTTTAAAGAAGAACAAAGTTTAAAGGGTACGAACAAGTTAAAATATGGTTGGGATGAGATATTAAAGTGAAATTTAGATCTCATTCTCATAAAATCTCTAGTGTAGTAATTCTTCAAGAAGAGGTTGGAATAAAGTCCTTAATAAGTTCTATTGGGTAGTTAAATGACTTGTAAAGCCAATTTCAGAGAATGTACCTATATGAATGTGAAAAATAAGCCGTTTTCTATAAAGATTTAAATCATCTTTAAAGCATTCAAGAAATCAGGATATTATGCAAGGTCATTAATGCCTAGGAATAAAATACAATCTTATATGAGAAATTAGTATGTATGATGACTCCGATTTGTTCACAATAGGGTTATTGGTTCAAGATCCATTCACCATATCACCTTGAATAAACTTTGAGTAATTTACACTAAGTGGAAGTCAAAGGAAAAAACTACTTTCATTTGTGTACTATTTTATTTGTGATGCATCCCCTTATTCGTGTCGTTTTAAATATTTTCATGAACTCCATGTTAGGAAATTGTGGAGACATATGCAACAGAAATTAGAGAATTAGCTCCATGTATCCCCTTATCCCATGATCTTTTTCATATTAAAACATATTCATATATGTGAATGTGTAATATAGCACAAAATAAAAATCAAAATAAAATATGGGAACTAGTTATACCCTTAGTCTTCACCTCCAATTAAAAACCGAACTTTTTTTGTTTTTCTCTATGAAAAACTTGCTCTTCTTCTCCAAATCAAAATTAAAGCAATATGACCTCTAAGGTATCCACACAAGTGTAGTATCGAATCTTATGCAAGATTTTATTCTTGATGGATGCTAATTCAAAGAACAAAGCAATAGAGATTTTAGGTTCATATGCTTTTATTTTTTATTATACAAGTAATAGATAAAGCCTTGTCTTGGTATCAATTAAACAAGTAATGAACTAAGAACACACTAACCACTATAAGAATTATTAGCGACATAGGGTTAAATTCGTAAGTCCAAAGAAAGTGCAATCTACAATAGATAGCATATGTTTAGTATAAGGGTTGCCTTAAATTGGTCCCTAAGCCTTGTATAATTAACCAATGCTTGTTTTGGGAAGTAATATTGACATTTCAATGTCAAATATTATTTCTACTAATTTTTGAAAACCCTAAGATCAAAATCAATTTGCTTTCTCTTTTAAAAAATTATATATTCGTTCAAACGGCTCATCGTTTTAAAAAAAATTGCTAGCTGATTTAAACCCTAATTGCGTAACATGTTTTCCTTTTTAAGCTAAACTGGTTTACATAAAACGAATAGCCATTTTTGACAAAATAGTAAGTCGGTTTATAAAACCATTTTACTCATTTAACGAGAAATTGGTTTGGAAAACCGGCTAGCCGTTTGATCTAAACGACGAGCTATTTTGTTAAAATCGTTTCCTATAAATTAGGAACCGATTTTTTGCCACTTTTTCTCTCTGTTTCTCATATCAATAAATCCCGTAATGATTTTCGAACATCAAATCATACTCTAATCATTAACTATACAAAATATCAATTGGATACATATATTTATAATGCTGGCCCATTATGTTCCCTCTCATGATGGACATGGAATTGGACACTATAAATTAAACCCATTAACTATCCTCCAATTAATACCATCATGTGGTTTCCATATTCCAATAACCATAAATGACATCTAATAGTGTTTCATGACCCCCAAATTAGATGGAATGAACCTATCTGTAAACGACTTCCGTATGATACATTCATTTACCAAACCATTATCCCACCAGTGATATAGAGCATGGAATGTATCTACTCTAATAGTCAATAGCATAGTGTTGATTATACTCATAATGATATACAATCTAATAAATTCTTTACTTGGAATTCTCCCACCGTAGCCACAGGTTTGCATCGTTTAATATGTCAACTGTGCAGTTGGATGCATTACTAGTTAAATATAAGTTTATCCTGAGTTTTAGCGATCCTCTATTGTGTCTTCCATATTTTTTATATTTTCATTATATAACCTAATCATTCCCCTATTGGCAATCCCTAAAAGATGATTGAAGTCGGTGTCAAAGTTACACAACTTCTGGACAAGACTAATGAAACAAATCTAAGGACTAGATCATACATCATTACCAAAAGACTTATATAGATATAAGGAATAAGACATCTCTATATGGAATCCATTGAAGGTCAATTCGGTATACTTGTTAATTGCTACAAGTACCCATGTATTATACCAAGCATTCATATCATGCTAGTAGCTTATGAGACCAGTTATCCCACTATTTGACGAAACTAACATCATGCTAGTCTATCTGGATTATCAATGTCCTTATTATTAGTAATCCTGACTGTGAATGTTTAGGAATGATAAAGTCTCATAAATCAAAACATCATTTGATTCCTATGTGAATCATTTCAGAGACTTTATTATATAAGATATCTAGTAGACATTTGACATGTGCTCATATAATAAAAATTGCGATTATATTAATAATCAAATATTTGTTACAATGATAATATTATAAGCCTAAGCAATTGATTTAAGGCATACTACCAACAATACGATAGCTTGAACTCGCAAAGGTATGTAGGTAGTCACTAATATGCTACAACTTAAAATAATTTAAAATAATTTTATTTATCTACATTATAATATTTTTTTAAATAACGGGGATATGTTGAATATTTACAAAATAGTGAGGAATTATTGGAACTTTTTTAAATATTTGCTCTTGTTAAATAATTAATTATTTTTGAATTAATTAATTAGACCTTGAATTTGGATGCTTTGAGAAGAAGCCTGAAACCTTACGAACATACTTTGGGAAGGTGCTCTTGCACTTTGGGAATGTATTTTTGCTTTAGGAAGATACTTTTGGGACGGTGTTTTTCTTGCGAATGTACTTTTGTAGGAATGAGCTTTCACTTTGTGAAGTTTCTTTTGTAGGAAATTCTCTTAACATTTAGAAGTGTATGAGAGACATGTCCTTTAAGAGATGATTTATGGGAAAAACACATATAATCTTAAGTGAAATAATGTAACTCTAGGCATTAAAGGGTATTAGGAAGGGGTATACCCTTTAGGAGAGTTACACCATAAACCAAAGGATGCCTACAAACGCACCCATCCATGCCTATAAAAATGAGTCTTTAGCTTTATTTTAATTCATTCATTTTTCCACATACTTACAAACTTAAGTCTGGAGTTAAGAGTTTCCATCATTTTTTCTTAGTTCAAGTTCTTGAAGAAATGAGTGTCCATTCTACAAGAAGTAACCAAGTAATCATGGGAGAACGTTAGCCACAACAAATCTGTAGAGCATATAGACAGGGCTAATAAGTTCTTAAGGACAGATGAATCTCGTCTTATTTTAAGTTTTTCATCTTCTTCAATAAATTTCAGATTTTTCTAAGTCTCTATGTTTATACTTTAATGAACGTATAATAGTGAAAATTTGATTGTATAAATTGATTAATTACATGTGTTGTTAACTCTATTTTTGCATATTTTAATGTTATTCTTCCTGGAAAATGTGTTATGTGCATGAAAATTACGTAAGGATATTCGAATGCCAGACGAATGCATAAGGGAAAACCCTATATTTCACAGTTTCGTTCGAACACGTCTTCAAAAGCAACTCAAACACTAGTCCTCTGGACAGTTTCGTTCGAATGCGTATTCAAACGCTACACGAACATGAAGTCTCTATAAAGTTTCGTTCGAACATCTGAATGAACGAGGCACTAATTTAAGTCACATCTGGGAAATTTCAGATTTAGATAGACTTAGATTAATCTATAAATTTCATAAAAATATTATTAACTTGATAATTATCATATGATATACATGCTTTAGTTATGGAATTTGGTAATATAGAATATATGCATAGAATAATATTAACTTAGTAAAATCATATATACTGAATTTCTGTAAACTTAATAGTATATGTTTTAGTTAATATTAGAGTGTTCAATTATCGCATGCATACACCTAGTAAATTATGTGATAAAGTTGAAATTATTTAATATTTGTTGCATACTTGGTTGAGAGTTAAAAATGTAGTTATATATAAGTAATTCCTTCCAAGCTTGATTGAATTAAAAAATTTTGTGGTTGAAATTTAAATTGTTATGATTGAATGCCTAAGATTTTCTATTGAGAAAGTGTTTAAGGAAATTTTATCACCAAGGCGATAAGAGCCTAAGTGGGCAGAGACTTAAGTGGTTACATTGGACCCCTCTTGTCCTCTAGGAATTTTCCTTTATTCACTTATCATAAGAAACTTTTAGTCACAAATTCAAGGACTTGTATTATTTGGTACTACAAACAAAAATAATAACAAGTAGATTTTTAGCGTAACACTTAAACATGATCATAAAGTTGATCTTTTTTGTGATTTGTCTTGTGTTAAATTTCAATCACACATGACTAGTGGAAATATCTCAATATCGGTCGCTTATGGAGAGAAACCAGATAAGTTTGGTGGAGCAAACTTCAAACAGTGGTAGAGTAAAATATTGTTTTACCTGATAATACTGCAGTTGGCTAATTATCTCAAGGATAATCCTTTGGGTCATGTGGAGGGAGAAACAAAAATAGCCAAGCAACTACGAGTTGAGACATGGTCGGAAGGTGACGCCTTGTGCAAGAACTACCTCTTTGAAGGACTTGACAATATCCTATAAAATGTGTACCAAGGCATAACCTCTGCGAAGATTCTCTGAGAATCTCTTTAGATGAAGTACAAAATAGAGGATGTAGGACAGAAGAAATTTATCGTGGGTAGGTTTCGAGACTATAAAATGGTATATTCAAGAATGATAATGTCTCAGTTAGGTGAACCAAAGTTAATCCTTCATGAAATATCAAATGAGGGAATGAAATTCTGCGAGACGTTTCAAGTTGCCACAATTATTGAGAAGTTACCTCTATCATGAAAGGACTTCAATAGCTATCTGAAACACAAAAGAAGCGAATGAGTCTTGAAGACCTTGGAGTTCGATTGAGGATCGAAGTGGACAACAAGAAGTCTGAGAAGGCTAGCTACAAGCCTATGGAGTCTTTGACCAACATCGTTGAGGGTGGAAATAATAGTAGAAAGAGAAAGAATAGTGGAGATGATTTTTTCCAATCAAACAAGAAGTTCAATGGGAATTACTATGTCTGTGGGAAAAACAGTCACATGGAAAAGGACTGCAAAAAAAAAGTCTCAAGACAAAGGCAAGAAAAAGAAAAATGAGGCCCATGTCACTGAAGATGAACAATTAATTGATGAGATCTCAGAGTTGAACCTCTCAGCAGTTGTAACTGAAGCCAACTTAGTTGGGAACCCGAAAGAATGGTGGATAGACACTGTGGCTACTTACCATATATGTGTACATAGCAAAATATTTTCCTCCTATCAGAAATTTGATGGTGGCGATCATCTGACTATGGGAAACTCGTTGACTTCTAGAGGGGTTGGACAAAACATCGGGAAAGAGATTATATTGAAAAATATTTTGCATGTTCCTGATATTTGAAAGAATTTGGTTTCGGGCTCACTTCTTAGCAAGAATGGTTTTAATCTTGTATTTGTTTCTTACAAGTTTGTACTAACCAAAAATGATATTTATGTAGGGAAATGATACCTCACTGAGGGCCTTTTCAAGTTCAATATAATGACTATCAATCGACATAGTGCTAATAATATTAAAGCTATATATTCTGTTTATATTATTGAGTTATAAAATGTATAGTATGGTAGGTTGGGGCATGTTAATTATGAAACAATACGTAAATTAACAAACATGGACCTTATACCTAAATTTACAATTGATAACCAACATAAATGTGAAGCATGTGTTGAAGCAAAAATGAATAGAGCATCATTTCATTCCATAGAATGAAGTTCTCAACCCTTGGAAATTATACACATTGCTGTGTGTGATATGAATATTGTGCAAATAAAGGCGGTAAAAAATACTTTGTCACTTTTATCGATGATAGCAAAAGATTCTGCTATGTGTATTTGCCGAGGAGCAAAGATGAAGTTATTGAGAGCTTTATACTATATAATAGCGAAGTTGAAAATCAACATGGCAAGGATATCAAAAGAATCGGGAGTGATGGGGGAGGTGAATATGTGTCACCATTTGATGAATATTGTTCCTTATATCAACATGGAATTATTCACGAAACTACAGCTCCTTATTCTCCTCAACAAAATGAGATTGTGGAACGCGAAAATCGAATGTTGAAGAAGATGATGAATGTCATGTTGATAAGCTCTGGTTTACCCTAGAACTTATGGGGCGAAGCCTTGCTTTCGGCCAACTACGTTGTGAACAAGTTACCTCATAAAAGATTAGATAAGACATCAAATGAATTGTTGAAAGGTCGCGCACCTTCCTATAAATATATGAAAGTGTGGGGGTGTCTCGCCAAAGTGTTGGTTCCTAAACCTAAGAAGGTGAGAATATGACCAAAAACTGTTGATTTTATATTCGTTGGATATGCTCACAATAGTAGTACGTATCGATTCTTAGTACATAAGTCTGAAATTCCTAACATCAATCTAAATATGATAATTGAGTCAAGGAATGCGATATTCTTTGAAGAGACATTTCCTTGTAAAGAAAAACAAAGAACAAAGTCTTTCAAAAGAATCATTGATATTGCTACAAGTAGTGATCAAGTTAACTAAGAATCATATCAACATGAAAATA